>JAJMDH010000089.1:218943-302021 GCA_030573455.1 Hanseniaspora pseudoguilliermondii | reverse complement strand
TCACACCAAAAAACGAGGTTTTGAAGAAATTAGAGGATTGGCCATTCTCAAATCTCGGTCACGTGTGGCATAAAAGTCACGTGTATTTTGAGATTTGTCAAATCCTCGAATTTTAATTTTGGATCTTTTTTTTTTCCCTCGATTTTTTTTAACTAGCATCCTCACTCAACCCTGGTTTTTAATGTTTCGGACATAATTCAACTATATACAGTATATACTTTATCTCTCAGCCTTATCCATATCGTCTCTATTAGATCTGGCCCCTCTCTTTCTGTTATTCTTCTTTTCTTTACTCTTTCTATTCATTTCCATGATAACTTCACTATTACATCTTTCAACATTATCTCTTATTTGAAGAACCAATTGCTTATTTATTTCATCTTTTTGTAACTTAAAGCCTAGAACTTGTTCAATTCTTAGGATTAACTCAAGGTCATATTGTGAAACTAATGAAATAGATTTACCTGATCTTCCAGCTCTAGCTGTTCTACCAACTCTGTGGATATAGGACTTGGAGTCAACAGGAATATCGTAGTTGATAACCATATCAACAAACGGAATATCCAGACCTCTAGCAGCAACATCTGTGGCGATAAGTAGATTTCTCTTTCCGGCTTTGAACAAATCTAAAGCACCATTTCTTTGTTGTTGAGATAAGTCTCCATGAAGAGCACATGACTGGAAGTCCAGCATGTTAAGCAAAACATTCAATCTTTCACAGTTTGATTTTGTTCTGGTAAAGATAATGACGGACTTATTCAAGTGCTCACTTAAAAGATATACCAAAATGGTATTTTTCAAACCACCAGGAACAACAATCAATGATTGAACCAAGGTTTCAACTGTCTTGTTATTTTCGTTACACTTTACTAGAGTAGGATTTCTCAAAGCCACCTTTGTTAATTTATTTAATTTTTCAGTTAAGGTGGCAGAGAACAAGAAGTTTCTTCTTCCATTGACATCATCAGCAACTGGTAAAATTTTCAAGATTTTATCTATAGCTGGACCAAATTCTAAATCTAATAATCTATCAGCTTCATCCATGATCAAAAATTTCAAGTTTTTCAAGTTGAAACCTTTGGTGTTTTCCAAATGGTCCATTAGTCTACCAGGGGTTGCAATAATAATATGTGGCTTTTTCATCAATTCCCTACTTTGTTCAATCATGTTCATACCACCTACAACACAACAAGTCTTAAGACCCATTTCCAAACCTAAAGCATCAAAGGTCTTTTGGATTTGCAGAGCCAATTCTCTGGTAGGAACTAATACCAAACAGTAATTGTACAACTTGTCATACCAAAGTTGATTTAGAACAGGTATGGCAAATGCTGCAGTCTTACCAGAACCTGTTTGAGCAATACCTATGATATCACTACCTTTAAGAGCAGCAGGAATGGACTTGGCTTGGATCTCAGTTGGCTTGGTAAAGTTTAATTGCTTTATGGTAACTTGCAGTTCGGGAACCAAATCCAGATCAGCAAAAGATGTGACTGTTGGTTCTTGTTTTTCTTCTTCAGCAGCGGATTCTTGATCGGATTCATCAGATTCAGATTGCTTTGTTGTTTCCTTTTTTTCTTTCATATTTAAAAGCGCCTTTTGCTTGATTTTTTCGGCCAATGATTGAGCTGTTGATAGCTCTTTAGAGTTCTTTGGCTTAGTGACTTTGTTAGAGGAGTTAGCTGCCATATCTGTTCAAATACTGGTTTTAGATGAATTATTTACTACTGATAAGTGTTAGTTTTTATTGAAAATTCATATCTTATAGAAATAGATGATATATATTCAATTTTTGAAAAAAAAAAAAGTTTCTTTTTTTTTAACAAGTTTTAGACGGTTACATCTTGAAGACAGTAGTATTTTACTCCTGCTACCAAAAAAAAAAAGATCTTGGCTTTACATCACGTGATTGAACATAAACATAATCGAATTATATGAATGTCTAATTCCATTCTTGTACTAAAGCTTGTTTAATGTGTTATTGCAAGATATTAGTATACCAAAAAATAGTTATATATATTTTGTAAGTAAATAGCTATAAATATTTTTTTTACAAAAGATTAACTATTTCACTAAAAATAACCAATAGTTTTTACAATTTAAAAATCCTTTTTATATTAAAATGTAAACAATTTTTAAATTAATTTAATTAAAAATTAAAAAAAAAGGTAATTTTTTTATATATTTAGAGTAATTGAAAACTTAAATAAAAAACTTTTTATAAAATTAATGACAAATTACAATTAACAACCAATCTTTTATTAACTAGTGCTTATGATATAGTTTGTTTAACCATTGTGCATCTCATTCTATATACTTGACTGTGGGTATGTGAATTTGATGTTTTCAAACTGCGCATAACACGTGACTTACTCACAGATGTACCAATTTTTTTATTTTTCCGAAATGATTTCCAAAAATTTCTTTTTTTCTCTTGAAGACCAAATATCCCAATTGGGAAGTTCACAAGCAAAAAAAAGAAAAAAAAAAAAAAATAGTAAACTGGTAAATGTTACCAAACTTCTTTGCCTACTTTTTACTTCCCCCCTTGCCTATTCACTCACTTGGGTGAAACTTTCATACTAAACATCAATTTTAAATTTATTAATCATGAATATTGCTACTCTAAACTTTAACTACAACAGTTGTTTTATAGAAAGCATAACATTTCAAAACCCTAACAAATAAAAGAATAATTAGATACATTAGTTTATATTTCAATAATATATCTTCTTTCTTTAAACTGTGATTGCTTTGAATAAACCCAATAAATACTATACTCATCAACACAGCAAAAACAAACATTAATATATACACGTACCAATGGCTAAAAGAAGATCAAAAAACAGAACCCATGTTCCTGTTGAACATGACAAAGATACTACCATTCCTAAATCTATATGTATCAGATTAGGTGCTTTGGCTATGAAAAACAAGTCCTTAAAACAACTAGTTCACGACTTTAGATTGATATTATCTCCTCATACTGCCATCAAATTAAAAGAGTTAAACAAAAATAAGTTGAAGGATTTTATTGTGATGTGCTCTCCATTGAACGTTACACACTTGTTTACCTTCACTCAATCCACAAATAACGATAACGACATTTACTTGAAATTAGGAAAACTTCACAATGGGCCTACTGTTACCTTCAAAGTCAACGAATATTCATTGGTAAAAGATATCAATAAATTCAAAAACAAAAGTATAAGTACTCAAGGTTTATTATTCCAAGAACCTCCTCTACTGGTTATCAATGGGTTCAAGAATGACATTCCTCAAGAAAAAATCATCATTAGTTTGTTCCAAAACATCTACCCTCCTATAAACCCAATGCAAAAGAAAATAGAAGATATAAAGAGAGTATTGTTAATTAACAAGCAGGAAGATGGATCTGTGGAAATTAGACATTATTTGATTGTTATCAAAGATTTGATCAACAAAAAGGACATAAAGGCCAAAAATATAGACAAGCTGTTGAGACTCAAAGATGACAAGCGTAGAACCATTCCTAGCTTAAAGAAAAAGAAGGATATCTCATCTTTGGTTTTGGAAGACTTAGGTTACATGACCAGTGATAATGAAAGTGAAATTGAAGACGAACAAATCATCAAGGAAGAGGATGAAATCAAACAAGAAATAGAAGCTGAAGAGGAATTAGTTGCCAAAGCAGAAGAACAAGTTGAAAATGAGATAAAGGAAGAGGATGAAGTAGAACAACAGGCCATCAAGAGACAAAAGCTTAACAGTGGTGAAAAGAACTCCGGCAATAAAAAGGCTATAAAACTTCATGAAATTGGTCCTAGATTATCATTGTCTTTATTAAAGATCGAAAGTGATTTGTTCAAGGGAGAAACTCTATACCATAGTTATATCAAAAAGACCACCAAGGAAATAGAAGAACTGCAAAAAAAACATGATGAAAAGGTTAAATTGAAAGAACAAAGAAAGAAAGAACAAGAAGCTAATATACAAAAGAAAAAGCAGGCCAAAGAAGAAAAGAAGAAGAGAAAGGAGGAAAGAAGATTACAAAGAAAACAACTTCAAGAGAACGATGAAGAAGGTTCTGAGGATAAGGGTAAATCTGTTTCTGAGGATGATGTTTCTTCAAGTGAAGATGAATACGCGGACGTTCCTGAAGACATCGATAGTGATTTGTTAAGTGAGATTGACGAAAACCCTTCAGATGAAGAATAATAAGCTTAACTATTTACTTTTTTTATTTTTTTATTTTTTAGAATTATTTGTAATTATTTAATATATATATTTTTTAGATTAAAGAGTTAATATCTTTTATTGTTAGTTGTTTTGTTGATTAAAATATTATAAAAAAGATATCAAATTTCATGGTCTTCTACAGATGCCTATGTGGTCCATTTATTATCATATGTCTACTCAAATATATCAAATATCATGCTAATGCATCATGTACAGGACACCAATTTCTAGAGAACTGATAAGTTTCATTATGTTTACTATTGAGTTTTTCTTTTTTCTTTTTAAACCAGGCTTTTATACAATCGTAATGATACATGCAAAGACACTCCAAGCGACCAACCTTCTCATTCTCTTCAAACAATTCAAAGCAAATGGGGCATTCAAACTCGTTATCATCATCTTGTTCTTCAAGTTTTTGCTGGCGGGCATCAATTTCTTTTTGGCTGATATTATAAACCAGCATCCGGTTGTTTTTATTCGCTTTGTTTTGATATTCATTTTGTGTTCTCTGTAAACAATCATCGAGACTCCCATGATCTTTAGCTGAGCTTGATTGCCCACAAACTGGGCACAAATCTTTTGTTTTAATTTGCTTTTTCCCCTCAGCTTTGATGGGGGTGGTCTTTATCAAAGAAGTTCTACTTAATTCATTATAACAATTAGTACATGTTCTATGAGGACTGGATTCAATCAGCCCCTCCGAGGGATTATTGATGACTGTGATTTTCTTTTCATCATAGTATAAAAACTTATTGCAGCAATCCTCGCAATAAAGTAATCCACAAATTCTACAATGGTGTCTGGGATTAAAAAATGTTATGAATGTGCTGTTGCATCTGAGACATTTACTGGAAAAACTGTCGTCTACCCAAATAGCATCTTCGTTGATTATTTCTGAATGATCATCGTGATTGCTCATTATAAGATGATCAACCCTCAAGGTACTTAACAAACAATGGTCTTGTTTATGTTATGGGTGTGTATCTGATATATGTAGTAAGTAAATAGATTGTTAAATAATAGCTGTATAATTTCATATTAACAGTATTTTTTCTTTGCTAACCCATCGAGATGTGCAAATTTTAACGTTGCACAGTTTGACGCCGAAATTCGATAATTATTTTTTTATATTTTTTTTTGCTACTCTCATGACTATACATGTGTCCTAATCGGGAAGGTCAAACGGACCAGTAATCATTATACTAATTGATAAAGTCTTAAAAATGAATTAATTGTAATCATAGAAACGACTAAAAAAAAAAAAAACAAAAAACAAATATCTAAATGACTCTTAACTCCTCAAAATCCCTGTGTGTTCAATCTTTCTTTGATGTCTAACCTCAGAAACAATTCTTGCCAACTCTTTAATATCTCAATTTCATCCTCATATGCTTGGAATTCCTTTAGTTTGTGAAAGTCAGTTTGATGAACCATAATTTGGGTAATGGGTTTAACTTGGTTTTTCTGTAAAAACTTGAAGCCTGTTATCACATCTAAAAAATCCACATAGCGTTTTCTATACTTTCTGTTGTATTTGCTCAATGATTTTTTACTGATCTTTCCGTCATCTAGTAAACAGTACTCCTTTGGCAACATGGTTGATTTGTTGAATACCTTCAACATTTCATTACCTCTTAAAGTACGCCTATAAGCCTTAATGCTATTCAATGTAGGAATTCTTGGCGTCTTGTATGTTTGGTCGAATGTGTACAAGAAAGCTCTTTGGAACTCATCGTTCCTGTCAATATATGTTTTGGTTTTTAGAGGTACTGAATCAGACTTTATTGTTCTCCCCAATATTTCCCAATGTGTCGTGCTTCTTACTCTTACAAGTTGGGATCGTAAGTACACTTTATATCTTTTTGAGTTTATTTCTAACTCTGCTATAGGATCACCACTTAAAGCATCCAAGTTTTTTCTCGTTCTGCTAAATCCCTCAACAACAAAATTGGGATGATTTTTCAAAGTCTTTATCGATGCCTCCGGAAACACCATGTAGTTAGCAATCCTTTCATATTGTGAGTATTCGTAAGGAATTATGTCAAATCCACCAAATATCTGATTTGCAGATCTCCAAAAGCTCTTATTGACCAGCCAAAATATTTCCTTTTTCAAATTTATCAGACAGGGTCGGTTGGTGTATTGCAAGTTTGGTATATATTTTTTTGACAAGTCTTGAACTTCCAAGTTTTCATCAACAGATATAATATAAAATGGTGTTTCTAGTTCATATGGAGATACGCTTCCAAATCCATAGAAACGATAAAAGGGGTGTCCCTTGGGTATTTTTTCATAGAAGTCATTCATGGATTCATGCCTTTCTGGATTCATATAAAAAGTACTGCCTGTGGGTATTTCAATTTCTAGCCACAAGTAAGGATAAAACAAGTCAAAGTCTATAGATCTTTTCACATCGAAAACATTTGTTTCTTGTAAATACTTTTGCTCTTCTATAATTTTGAGAAATGTTTTAGTTGAACAATCATTGACAGCTTTAAGAATATCTAAACAGGGGACATTATAGATTAGCTTTATTTTGAGGTTAGTGTTTCTACAAAGAGCAGTCAAAAGAAGGTAGAATTTCATAACATATGATTGTTTCGTATTATTATTTTGTTGTTTGACGTCTATATCTGACCTCATATAATTTGGTTCAAAGCTTCCAACCATTTTCTTCGAAATGACATATTGTTTTTTTAGTTTATTGAAATAAGGCTTATACTCATGAAGAATGTCCTTCAATTGAGTGCCATTTTGCTCAAACCATTGGATAAAACATTTATTTTTTATGTCCAATGCATGTATGGGCCTTTCTCCTTTAATATCTATTTGATAATTTTTATCATACCATAATGCAAATCCTTTGATCAATGTCACAATCATCTTTTCATCAGAATCATCAAGCTTCTTGAACTTTTTTCTGATAATTCCAGGTACAATACTTTTCAACCTTATATCTTTGTTGTAATTTGCCAAAAAAACTGTCTTAAAGTTGTAGGCAGAAAACACAGCTTGAACACTATGAACAGCAATGCATTGGTTTATGTATTCTTGCTTAAACTTTTTTGTAAGCTTTGAAAGTGCAACTTGCTTACTTTTCTTAGTGTTCAGAGGACTGTTGTTAATCTCAAACTTGAACTCTTCGTCTTCCTTTCTGCTTAGATCTATGTCTTCCCACTCATTTAAACCATCACTTTCCTCGTCTTCATATTCAAAGAAGTTTTCAATCATTTCATGGTCGGTATTTTGATATAGATTTAAAAAAAGCTAAATTTTTAAAAAAAAAAAGAAGGGGGGAAATTCAAAGGATGTTTATAAGTTTATTTTATGTTGAAAATGTTCTATGTACAAGATTTTTTTTATACAATCTTCTGTGGATTGAATAAATATCTATTTTCAAATTAATAATGATATATAGAAATACCACATTTACTTTATATCAGTCGGTTCTTTTTGATTATCATTTCTTCACTCTAAGAACATTACATTTACACACCAAATAGTCAGTCCAACAGCCTTTTCGGAATAGATACCTTTCTTCTGCTTCTTCTTTCAGGAATAACAATAGGCTCTTCTGTGATATGCTTTAGTTTTCTTTTTTTTGTTGCTCGATTTTCAACAACAGCAAGATCCTTGTCTGCATTCACTTCTTTATCTGGGGTTTCTAGTGTAGTTGGTTCAAAGTTCAAAACAAAATTGTTAACTTCATCAACAACTTCAGGATTTCCGGCCTTTGATGAGATATAGCTCTTTAAGTTTTTGTTATCAAGTGAAATAACCTGGGTGATATTTTCCTTTTCATTTTCAGTGTTCTTTTTAGCACTGGTGACATCTGAGTTTCCGCTACTGGTCACTGAGCCATTATTTTTTAGACTCAAGTTTTTTACAAACTGTACTTTACTATCTAGACTTTCAGGAGTTTCTTTTTTTAAGTCCAAACGGTCAATAAATGCAACATTGAAGGTCAAATAAGATTTCTTTGGATCCAAATTCAATTCCTTGAATTTTTCCAAAACTTTAGGACTTTGCAATAATTCATAATATTCCATATTGTCCAAAATGCATTCGTTTTGATTAGAATATTGTTTGTTTCCGTGTTTAAATCTATAGTGGTTTATAATACCTTGAGGAGACACGAAGTCATCCTTGTGGCAAATAGAACATCTCAGATTAACTAAAATACCATCTGATCTTTTGTATACCAGTTTCTCAAAAGAGTCTTTACCAACTATACCTGATCCACGAATATAAGCATTTGAAGACAATGCATTGTTTACACTTGGTGAATTATTTGCTCCTACAGTATTCTTTTTTTGCTTAGCAAGAGTTAACTTTGGAATCTTTTTAGATACCACTTTTTTGCTGGTCTCATTTGTCAACTTTTCACCAGGCAACAAATTGTCTTCAAATTCTTGCCATTCAGCCAGTTTGTACTTGTTTAAGATATGCGATGGAATTTTAATTTCTTTATTACTGTCAAGCAGACTTTTTAAAGCTTGATGAAGTCTTTTCTTCTTTTCTAATGCAGATTTTATTTTTTTCAGTTTTTTAAGTTTTTCGTTTTCCATAGTCATGAATAACATGGTTTCATTAAGCAGATTGTTTTTAGTTTCTTTTGTCAGCATTAGCAATTTATTTTTATGCGATTCTTTCTCATAGTTATTTTCCACATCATCCAATTCTAGCCTGTCCAATTCAAAGTCAGAAACAACTGTACCTGGAGTGGAAACATTGTGTGAATGACTAGGGTTTGCATAGACATAATAGTTTTCATCTTTTGGGGTTTTTGGAGAAAGTCCCATGTATGAGTCGTTTTCATCAACATCAGTGGCCTTTTCAAAGGAACCTGAGTTTATTGTGCTTAGATCGAGCTCTTCATCAAAGTGAATGCGCGATCTCTTGTTTGTTTTGTTAATAAAAGAATCCATTTTCTCACCTGTGTCTATGAAATCAACCTGTCTTATAGGTTTATTCTTATTTGATTTGACCTTACTCATTATGTTACGTACTTGCTTTTTTTTTTTTTGCTTTTCCGAAATTGAAGTAATGGAAAAGAGACAACAAATAATCTTTAATTTGACAATGTTCTTATAGTGTGTGTGTTTTTTTCAAGTAAAGATATAATGAAAACAATTCCAAGATGTTAGCAAAATAATACTTAATACAAAGAGTAGAAATAAAAAGAAATAAAATCTTTATTAAATTATATGCAGTGATCTACTTGTATAATCTTTCTTGTTGGCTGGTATAAACTATATTATGATCCTTATTAAAAATATATAAGTTGGGAGTTGTGGGTTGATGATTCTTTCTTCTGACTGTCTGTACTTTTTTCTCTCATTAATTAAACGTTAACAATTAAGTTTAGTTAACATGTTTAAAAAAAAAACAACAAACAAATTCAAGGCGTTAGCTACAAGATTTTCTTCAAACAGTGTGGCTTTTCCCCTCCCTTTTGAAAAAAAAAAAAGAGAAAAAAAATTTTTTTTTTTGCCACCGAGATTCACATTGACAGTGTCTTTTTTTCCCTTTTTAGCTGGTTTCGGGTAATGTCTTTTGGCTAAGTCCAATGTTTGCTACCAATTGCGGTATATATGTTCTAGAATACCCCTTCCCATTTTCCTCTTAAGGTTATAAATAAAGGCCTACAAACTATTTGTCTAAATTTGTTTTGACTGCTCAAAAATTACATTAATGCTTCTATTAATTCATATTATATCCGGTATATATTCAACATATTTATTCTGAGCTGCTTTCATGCATTTCCATATGATTCACCATATCTTGTTCATCACACAAAAACTTTGTATAGGGTGTTAGTTCTCTTGCTTCATTTAGGTATTCACCTCGCGTGCTCTTTGTGTTACGTAATGGTAAGCCTATCTTGAACGTGTGACTGAAGTTGTTCATTGGTAATATTACAGATTCATCATATGAATCGTTTCCTGTACTGTAATCGGTTGTTTCAGGCTCTAGAAATATATTTTGCTTTCTTGTGGGTGTTGATGTGAGTTCTGGTCCGATATCAAAAAAATCATTATCCACATCTTCAATGTCTGTTATGCTTATTCTTGGCATTTCTTTATCTTTCTTGATTTCAGCTCCGATGACAGAGTCATTGCTATTTATCAGCACGTCTTCAGAGTTACTGACCTTAACTTTCTTGATATTATTGAGATCCAATCCCTCTTTTTTGGTTTGAGTTTGCTTGTATAACTGATTAAATGACCGTTTCTTACTAACATTAGTAATAACGTTATGATCTTTTTCATTCAATATACTCATTATTTTTCTTTATTGGTGTATGATCTTGGGATTTCTTTTATTTTTTTGTTTTATTTTCAAACTTTCGACCAAGTAAAAGATACAGTATTTATTTCCATTAGGTTTTTTAGCTTTATCACATTTCCTTTTTTTTTTTTGTGTAGATCGCGTTTTAAAAAAAATTTTTTACCATTTGTTGTCTCTTTTTTTTTTTTTGCTTTTACAAGATTTACAAAAGCCACGTGATCATTTCTGCAGTTTTATAATGTATGCTGATTTGTTACTATATTTCTTATCTTCAAGTATTTGTGTACTAACACTTTCACATTTATAGGTTGCACTTTCAACAACCCCTTTAATTATACCACATATAAACTCATTCACTTTAGCCGGTAAAACCAAGGACGCAATCAACGGTTCATTATCAATAATGGCGTAGCTACTGTCATCCTCATTAATTTTTTGGATATCATCAGCTTTTTTCCCAAACATGTACTTCCAAACAGTATCCTGTATGAATTGAAGCAGTGTAATAAAGCTCAAGTGCTTCAGGTTACTTAAAACACCGCTTTCTTCTAAGTCTATTGATGATGCTGAGATGTAACTGTACAGCTCTTCACTACTAGGAACTTGTGAAATATTCAGGGTACTGCCATGCGATAAGTCATCTACATACTTATAATTTGACATCTTTTCGATCAAGGTTGATTTGGTACTCACTGGTTTTTTAGGATTAAGCAGTTTAAAGTTCACCAGTTCGTATATCCTAATTCCCACATCGTACCCTATGTCACCCAGTATTTTAGAATGATTAGTATTGTCTATATCTGTTACTATGGTTTTTATAAATTCAAGAAGAACAAACAAATATGCACTCATGGAAACATCATGTCCTTCCTCATAGTTCTTTTTTGTTGCATTCACAGAAACTTTAGTTTCGTTGTCTACATAATTTTTTACAGATTCTAAATCTAATGTATTACTTTGATTGTATGCATTATTTTTATTATTAAATGATTTCAGTAGTGAAGAATCCTTATTAAGTTCAGTCAATTGTGTTAGATTTGGACCTTCATCTTGCTCATATCCAAATATTTTGTTGTTCGAATCCATTTTATCTTTTTGTCCTCTAATAAATCTTTATCACGCTGGTTTTAATCTTTCTATTAAATTGTTGTTAAGTTAAGTTGCTTTTCTTAATATGTTTATCTGATATACACGTCAAAATGTTATGTGTGTGTTTTCCGTGTTTAAGGACCTAAAAAAAAAATTTTTTTTTTTTTTTCAGACTTGTTTTCAAGATACTAAAAAAAATTCTATAATCATTTGATATAACCTTTCTTTTGTACGTTATATTGCTAATAACCAGGACCGCGCATCATTATTTCATATAAAAGTATATAAATAATGCCTATTAATATTCGTCGTGCAACAGTTGCTGACTTAATCACTATGCAACATACAAACTTAACCAACTTGCCTGAAAACTATACATTCAAGTTTTATTTATATCATTTACTTACATGGCCTCACATTAGTTTTGTTGCCACAACAATTGATCCCATTGACAGTTCAGACAACTTATTGTTCGAAAATGGCGAACCTGCTAGCGAAAGCACACTGAAAGAAAAGATAAACGAAATAGCCAAGGAAAACCCATTATTCAAGCCTGAAAATAACGACCAATTACTGGAATTAATCAATATAAATGCTAAAATGGACTCCCAGTATATCAACAAAAACGAAAAAATTGTTGGTTATGTTTTAGCAAAGCTTAACGATGATGAAGAACCTAATCCGGACTCAGATATTAATCCTGCACAAACAGGTCATGTGACTTCCTTGAGTGTAATGAGAACCTATAGAAAACTGGGAATAGCAGAAAAGTTAATGTTACAAAGTTTGAAAGCATTGAGAGATACTCATAATGCAAAAGATGTTATACTACATGTAAGAGAAAGTAACGGGGCTGCTTTCCACTTATACAAAAACAAATTAGACTTTGAAATTTTGACTGTTGAAAAAGGATACTACATGGATAAGGAAGATGCATACAAAATGAAAAAGGATTTAAGTGCTTATGATTCCGAAGATGAGGATTATGAAGATGATCTACTAAATTAGATTTCATAGATTACATGCATTTCAAAACTGCAACTTTTTTAGATGTTATATAAAAAAGATCTTAATTTGAAAAAAAAAAAAATAATAAGAATGAATGTTTAATATTTCACCTAAATTTAATGTTTGATTTTTCCAAGTGCCACTTTTAAAAATTATATTTTTGTTGATTTAGATTTACAATAAATTGTTTTTTTTTCAATAAATTTTCAGACAATAGTAAAGTAAGGTAGCTAGAGTTTTTCCACATCAACAACCTTCTTTAACATATAAAAGTTTAGAGTACTCAATAACTGAGCAACATCTAAGATGTCAAAAAAAGTCATCTCGAGCCAAATGCACTCATATTCATCATGTTTATGAAAGCAAGAACAAATTTATTTTAACTTTAAAATCTGAACAACAAAATCTATAAATTCTAAAAGTAACACTTAGTGAAAAAGCCAAAATCAAATTCAAGCGAAGTAAGAAGCAGACATTTCTATTATTTTTCTTTTTCTTTTGTTAAGATAATAGTTATCTTTGACAAATGAAGTAGTTTTAAAATATCTTTTTCTTGGGTTTACTCTTTATAAATTGATATTAACTTTTGTTAAAGTTATATAATTAGAGCTTCATTAGCAAAAAAAAAATTATTCACTTGAAGTTTATATACTTGATAGAAAATTTATTTGAGCTAGAAAAATTTTTTTTTCCTCTTGTGCTTAACTATTTATTTCCGAACTAGGAAATTATTATAATATTCAAAATCTTCTCTTTTTTCAAATTTTTTTTAAAAAAAAGAAAAGTATCATCAACTTTTGAGTTATATCCGAAAACGTGATGAGGTTTATACTCAACTATGTTTTCTTAAACTCAATGTTATCAACAACAATTTCATTTGTATCACCATCTAAGCTATAAATGTATACAGTACACGTAATCTCTTCCCCTTCTATTTTGGCTTTTGGAATATCTAGCAAAATAAAAGATGGATCAATGTTCAAACTTTCTGTAACCTCAAGTTCTTCTTTTTCGTCATCTTTTTTAGTTTCAGATTGAGGGGGCTGAACACTTTGTTGGGTGCCATCTTCGTTATTAGTTTTATCACTGTTTTCCTTAGAAGCACTTTCGTTACATTCTGCATCCTCCTTTGTAGGGACTTTCTCGTTCTCATCAATATCTTCACTTTCTTCAGCAGAAATATCCGGTGTTTCTTGAGTGGTTTCTATACTGAAAGCACCTGTTGCTGTTCCTGGACTTAAAAACAATACACCTTCCAAACTGTATGCTTCTACTTCATGCTTTCCACCCCATATCAATACATCACTCCGAGCTTGTCTACTCAAGTTTATTAGCGCCAAAACATCATCTTTCGGTACAATAGGAATTTGACTAATGAATGCAACTCTAAACCCGTTAATGTTATAAACTTTTAATCTATTTTTACTTTTATTGAGCTTTGGTCCAATGTTTTGTTCATACTTACCTTTCTGTTCTTCTGGAGTTAAAAGAGATGACCCTACAAGATCTATATCTGGACATACATGATCATGCAAAAATTTCAATAGTTCTGAATTGGATGTATTCATACTCATTATAGGATCTTCAGCTGATGAACATATGTATATTTTGTCAATCTTACCTTGATTTTTTTTGAGAAGTTCCTTAAATTTGACAGGAAGATCGATAGCTCTGTAAGGAACATGCATGTTACCTAATATCAAAGACAGCATTTTAGATCAATTAATAGTAATGTTCAAGCTTTTCTGTTATTGGTTAGCTGTTATGTATATTATTGTTTTAGATAACACGTTTATATTTTTTTTTGTTGAAAGAGTCTATTATCAGCATTATACGGACATAACGAGCCCAAAAAAAAAAAACAAAGAATAAATAAAATTCTATATACAAGTTGTGTAACTCAAAACTCTTTCATACCCATCAAAGGAACTAAAACATCAGGCACCGTGATTTTGTTAGTTTCTGGATTATAATAATTCTCAACAATAGCCAAAATAACTCTAGGAACAGCCATACACGTACCGTTTAATGTGTGCACATACTTAAATGACATTCCTTTTTCAACGTCATGGTCTCTATATCTTGTTAACAAACGTCTACTTTGGAAGTCTGTACAATTAGAAGTTGAAGTTATTTCCCCAAAGTTTCCCTTTCCTGGCATCCAACATTCTATATCGTATTTCTTGTAAGCTGGGGCACCTAGATCATTGTTTGGCATTTGTAAAACTTGTGCGGTTAAGCCTAATGATTTGATCAACTCCACTTGTAAGTCTTTTAGTTCCTCTAGAGTCTCATCACTTTTATCTGGGGTCGTCCAAACAAATAGTTCCACTTTGTTGAACTCATGAACTCTATACAAACCTTTTACTGCAGTTCCTTGAGCATCTGCTTCCTTTCTGAAAGCTCTAGATATCGCACACTTCTTTATAGGTAACTGTGTTTTACTGAAGGTTTTTGTCATTTCATATCCTGCTAAAGTGATTTCTGAAGTTGCTATTAGTGCTTGTTGTGTATTTTCTAAAGTGTATATTTGCGATTCCATATCTCTTTGTGTTGGCCTGTATCCACATGCTGCAATCAATGGTGTTTTGGCAAAGCTTGGGGTTGATGTAATGCTGAAGCCTTTTGACTTTGCAAAGTTTAAAGCATATGTTATCAGTGCATTCTCAAGCATTACCAACTCATCAAATAAAAAGTAGCAGTTTGAGCCACTTGTGTTGGATGCTGTATAAAAATCCATTAAACTCTTTTGACGAGTCAATACACTATAATGATCAAGTTTTTCGTTCTTAACGTATACATCGCTATAATCTTTATCCCCTTGATATTCTTCTACCAAACCTTGGTCAACCTTGTGCTTTGGGTTAATCCATGACACAATTTTAGGCTTTGTACTCGGATTAGTTGGATCCACTAAATTCGGCAAGCTATCACAATATTCAAAAACTTTGGCTTCCATTTCTTCTATTGGTTTCGAAATAGCAATGCTTTCTTTTTTCAATTGTTTCAAAATTGATATGTTTTCCATAGTCTTAGCACCACTTTTGATTTCATTTTCTATAGTTTTTCTTTTTCTTTGAATCTCAGCAAGATTTTTATAGTTTTCTTCAATTTGATTGTGAATGCTTTTGAGTCCCTTCAGATTTTCTAGAAGCTGATTCTTGTTTTCAGGCTGTCTTTCATTTATAGCTTTTTTATAATCATCATATTGCATTAAAATATTCAGCCTGCTAAAGTTTCCTTTTGGAACAGATCTAGATGGCTTAGAGTTGACAATTGCCTCAACTTTAAAGGCTTTACCTTTGTTCATTTAAAGTACGATTTGGTGATATGAAACATTAGTTTGATTAATATTACACGATCTATAGAAATGATTTAAGTATATCAGTAGATGTGAAAGCTAATAGAAAAAAAAAAAAAAAATATACAAGAAACAAGAATCATTTTGTAATATTGATTGTCGACAGAGAAGCACGTGACGTTTTCAAATAACTTCATCATATCAGCTTTAAATTACAATCATGCAAATGATTCGTTTACTAATTGAATGATAACCATCAACAAGTTTATTAAAGTATAAGAAAAAGATATATCAACTTAACTACTTTTTTTTTATTTTTGGGTTCTTAATTTTCTTTTATCAATTATATAAACATATATAAATTTACTGTATTATTATCATATAAATTATTTATTGTATATAATATGCTTAGAAGTTCAACTTAGAGAAGAACCACTTGCTTTTACCGGTTTGGTTGATCTTTTCGAAAGCAGCCTTGACAGTCTTCTTAGCTTCTCTTCTTTGTTCTGGTTGTTCGAAAGTTTCGGCAGAAACAGCGTTTTGGAATTCAGAAGCGTTTAAAGTGTATCTGGTTGGTAATAAGTGGTTGTAGTTGATAACCTTGATGAAAGGCTTGACCTTAGATCTCTTAGCAACCTTCTTGGCACCCATCTTCTTAGTGATGGAACCTGGTTGTCTTTCGATACCGGCAACAATAGCGTGACCGAATTTATGAGATTTAGAACCGTCATCCTTGGCGGTTAAGATAACAACCTTCTTACCAGCGTATCTACCTCTGACGACAACAGCTGTTTTAGAATGTTAGTTTTTTATATGATAATATCATTCATCAATACATTAGTATATTTGAAATAGACATTAGTAGTTTTAATTGTTAGTAAAATATTGAATCCTTTATAACTTAATTGACTTCTTCCAAATACGAAAGCATGCAGATTTAATAACATGGGGTTACACCTTAGATTTTTAGAGACAATTTTGACTTAAACATATTTTAGTTTATCTGATTCAGCATTTGATGCAATTTTGTATTTTTCTGTTTCATTATGGGATTTGTAAGCAGATATGACTTAACTTTTGGACTTTGTCAATGAGAATGTTTTTTTCTTTGTTCAAGTTGATATATTATCAATCCAGATAGTCATTAAATTATCTCGTGCTTTATATTATAGAATAAGCAAAGTTTTCAATAATTTCGCTTAAAATATACATTAAAAACGTCGTTATAGATAATGAACTAAACATCCGTGTGCTCTTCAAGAAAAACGGATTAAACTGAATTGACTGTAAAATTAACAATTTTCCACACTATCCTACCGTATCTTTACTATGTGCACATGTGTAATAATTTCATATACATTAAGTTAAAAACTAAAGTTCTGATTATTTTAAATCTGGTTGACTTTCTTACATTCATCATTCATTATTTCATATTACTCATTGTCAACATGTGTATCACTTTCTATCAAAATATTTGATTTTCAGTCATTTGTACTTGTTTTTCATTTGCTATTCCATAATCCACATTAAGCTATATGCCGCTTGCTTCATTTAATTGTCTCCATTTGTGTTACTCCTTTTTTAATAAATATGCATGGATCTACTTGAATAATCTTTCTGATAGTTCGTTGTTACATACCAACTTTACCAGTGTTCAAGAATTTAGCCATTTTTTATATAGTTTATTGGTGCTAGGTATATGTTTTCTTTACTAATAATGTATATTTATTAAAGTTTTAAATTTTGCAAATAATTAACGAGTAAAGTATCAAAAAACGAGCTAATTTTTAATGCTGAAAAGAGCAAGAAAAAAAATGATTGAAACGAATTAGGAACCACATCCTACAAAGCATTTCTGAGAAGGGAGGAAAAAAAATAGTATACTGTGAAGTTTCCTGTATCTAGCAAAAAAACTACCGTATTCCTAAACAAGTAATTTTCAAAATAAAAAAATAAAAAAAAGTAAAAAAAATTATGCAATTCTTTACAAAATACTTTATTGAGCCTTTGCTTAAGCTAAGCGAAATCAAATTTTACCTCTGTGAATACTATAGTTAATATTCGACATAATGCATTAATATTTTACTAGAGAAGAGAACAAGCAAAAAAAAAATAATCAGTAGTTAACTTTTTGTTTTGTGTGAATTCTCACATTTTAAAACTTATTGTGGGTCTTCTTTGAAAAAAAAAAAAATCAGGACCCATGGCGCTTTCCTATTTGGGAAAATGCAAATTGTAGAAAAAAATATTGCTCTTGAAAAAAATTAATATTGTTTTTGGCTTTTTTTTTGCTACATCAATCATGTGACTAGTAATGCTTGGGTTTATTTGTGTTTGCTGCACGTGATGTACTTTAACAAACGTTTATTTTTATTTTATCTTCGGGGGGGTTTTTTTTTTTTTTTTTGCCATCAAGTATTTTACAAAATCGATTTCTGGGGGTTTCTTCTTTCCATAAAAACAAAAAAATAAGAGATAAAAATTTACAAAAGATAACATTTTCGTTCTAATAAAAATAATTGACATTGGTCCTCAAATTAAAAAAGAAAAGTTTACTATTATAACCCGACTTTTGACATTGACAACGTAATGGATCCACGAAAAGATCAACTATCAGGATCTACAGCAAATACTTCCGAACTACGTTCGTACTATAACCCGCTTACATTTAATGCAGATTACGATGTTCGTTATATTCCTAAAGAGGGTATTATTGATAGACAAGGACTACCATTGGTGAGTAAACTTAAAAGCTTGAGTAATTTGGCCAAACAGCAACAAAACAAGAGACTATCTCCTTCCATCAACGAGCTTAACTGGTGGATAAAGTTTAGAAATGAACATTCCGATTCCCAATTTGATGAGAATATGAAGAATTTCACGACTGGGGCATCTTTGAACATAATGAATGGGAACTATTATCAAGGCATAAGAAGACCACATTTCAGTGATTTTTTTGACCTAAAAAAACTTTCTAGACTGATTAACGCTTTTGCTATAAAGTTTATGAAAGTATACATCAAACATCTGCTTATTCAGCCCTTTGTCATATCTAAAACATTCTTACAAGTACACGACTTTCAAAATACAGACGATAATTCTGATGGCGTTGAGATACACATTGATCCTGAAACAAACAATAACATAATCATAACACCTCCGGAAGCTGAGCAACCATTATACTTTAAAGAAAGAACAAGCATTGATGAGGCCGCGCACACAGATGAAGACTCCGCCAAATTAGCCACTCCGGAAGAACCTGACACTGGATCTACGGTATTTGTTGAGGGTGGAACGTCCTATCATAAGGTGTACAAAATCCATCCAACTAGTTCAAATACAACTAATGTTATAAAATCTATATACAAGGTTGAGGGTATATTTGGTGTGGTAAGAAGTAATAACACAACCTTTATCTACAACTTTGTTAACGGAACACTTGAAGCATGGATTAATGGGTTTATTGCACCTTTTTTGAACATACCGAATCCTAATTATGTAGACGTTGCTCTATCTAATGATATCATGTCATCAATATTATTGGCATTGTCATCAACTATAATTACAGGGTTGATTTTGTTACCTTTAGAACTTATAAACATGAAGTTCATTATCACCAAAATGAGACACATTCATTTCCACAGAAGTATGAAGGATCACATAAAGAACTTGAGCTTCAAGGACTTTTTCACAAACTTAATTATGAATCCAAAAAATTTAAAGCTTGTATTTTTTCAAGCTGTAAACAGAATGAATACTGCGATATATCACAAATCATTACTACAAACTGTACTATTAAGAAACACATTTGAAATTGATAAATTCAATGACTATAAGAGATACGAAACAGGGAATTTCATCATCAAGTTTATTCAATTACTGGCTAAAGTACCCTTGGATAACTTATACAAACGTGAGCAGGTTGACTACTTGATGGATACTCATAGATCCAGTGAACACTGTCCATTGCCTATAAGAAATAAAAATGATCTAGTCATTGTCCCTTACAAGGAAATACCATTGATGAACTATTTCACTAGCTATGAAAACTTTAAGGGCCTTTGGAAAGGCTACAAAATGGAACTCATAGGAGTTGGATGTAGCTATTTGGAGAGACTGTTAGATACAGACAGAGAACTAACGATCGAGGAGAAATTTTGATACTCTTTTCTATTTTTATAAGAACTAATTTTATATACTTTTTAATAAATAACAGTTTTAGATTACAATAACGATGGAATTTAATATTTTATCGGACATGTTTTATGCTATGATTGATTCGATTTCGGACATAAACACAGTTCATGCTCACATTTTTTTTCTTTCTTTCTTAAATGTGGGGGTATGACATTTGTATGTACCGCATAGATTATATCATTTAAAAAGTTATGATAAACAAATTCATTGTTTTGTGAATAATTATAGCCTTCATAAAATGTTAATAACCCAAGTAAAATTGGCGGCCTGAGCTCTAAAAGAAAGATATACTATTTACACTATGGATGATCCTTTCAATGCTGTATTCAAGGATCTTAAAGATCAAATTTTTGAATACGTTAACAACAATTTTCAAAGCTCTTCACATATGAATGCTAACAACAGCCTTATAGAAAAAGATATTGAGGACACCTTTGAAGACCTAGAAAACAGCTTGAGTGCACTTACTGATGCAGATGAAAAACACGAAAGAGAAGAAAAACTGAAAGTGCTACGAAAAAAGTATTATGATTTCAAAAACACCAAGATGGGAAACAATATAGAGTCTATTATGGAAACACGGGATGATCTCCACAATGAAGTTAATGACCAAGATATGAAGTTTAATCAGCTGGAAAATTCGATGATGATAGAGCAAGATCAACAGCTGGATAACATAGCAAAAACCATGCAAACCCTAAATAAACAAGCAAACATGATGACAATGGAGCTAGAGGATCACATGAATTTGATGGGTGATTTGGAAAACGATATGGATACGGCGGGTGATAAGTTAGGCGAATCATCAAAAAGACTGGATTGGATCTATAAAACCAACAGACTTGTGGGCTACAATGATTGTTTCATATCTTTACTAATAGTTGTGTTGATTATATTATTAGTGCTGTTAATAGCTATTTGAGCCTTCACTTATGCGCTACCACGTTGTTTTTCTTGTTTCTTTTTTTTTTTTTCTAGACAAGGGGTTTCCCCATTAAGAAGGAAAAGTCTACAACAAAACAAAAAAAAAAAAAAAACAAAATTCTTTAAATTCTATAAGAAAAGTTCAATATCTGCTATAGCATAGATGACCAACATACAAACAAAGACCACAAAACTAACCATTGACATATTATCATCATGGGTAAACAAAGAAAAACTAGAAAATTCAGTGTCATGAAAAAGACTGTTGATCATCAAAAGGCGTTGAAAGAACAAGAGCTAAAGAAGAAAAACCCAAACAATAAAACAAATGATCCTGAATTAACTAAAAACATTCCTCAAGTTTCATCAGCCTTGTTCTTCCAATACAATTCTGCCATCAAGCCTCCATATCAGGTCTTAGTCGATACAAATTTCTTTAATTTCTCAATTCAAAAGAAAATAGACATTGTAAAAGGTATGATGGATTGTCTTTATGCCAAATGTATACCTATTGTTACTGATTGTGTTTTAGCAGAACTTGAAAAACTGGGATCAAAATATAGAATAGCTTTGAAACTGGCAAAAGATCCTAGATTAAAAAAGCTTAAATGTACTCATAAGGGTACATATGCAGATGACTGTCTAGTTAATAGAGTTTTACAGCATAAGTGCTTTATAGTTGCCACCAATGATGCTGCCTTAAAGGTAAGAATAAGAAAAATACCTGGTGTTCCTTTGATGAGTGTTGGTGGTAAAAAATATGTTATAGAAAAACTTCCGGATGTTTTTTAGAAAGGTACCCCAAGTGTATTTTGCTATTACATAAATCTATATATCTAGCGTTTACTACAAGAATCATAAGTAGATAAAAAAAGACACTTTTAAGATTGGTCTAAACTTTGTGTTTGACAGTCATTCCTACAAAGAATTCCATCCTTGGTTTTGATTAAAGCTTGCAAATTGCTATAAAAATTGAGGCAAAATCTCTTCGTAGATGATTTGTCTTCATCCGATTTAATCAGTATCGAATTATTTTTTTTCGTTATTGTTTTTTTTTTAAAAATGGGACTTTAATTATACTAGTAAAAATATAACAAACCAACAAACCCACCATAATGCAAACAAACGAGAATATAACTGTACCGCCGAAGTCATCTGGATCATCAACTTTCAATGTTGATCTCAATACAGGTGATCCATCATCCTTACTTGATGCAGCCTTTGCCAGTATTCAAAACTTGCAAAATGAAGTCTTCATTATAATGTCAGATATGAGAAATCTAGATAGCGAGATACTTCAACTACAAGCAAAGATGGAAGAGGCCGATAGCATACTCCAGAAGCATTATTACAAACAGTATAACGAAAACAAAGAAGTGATAAAACCTCATCCGAAAGAAGCAGAACTTGATGATAAAATTGAACAATGCTTATCGAAGATGAAGATATTAAACGAAAAGAAATTAGAGCTAAGTACTTCATTGTATTATACTATAACTATAAAGCATAATGATTTGGAAAGCTCTATGAATAGCTTAGCCTCCCAAGGTCAGCTATCACCACTCGATTTTGTTTTGCCTGAGAATAGAGATGAAATATTAAAGAAGTTTTTCAGTGAAAAGTTTAAGAATATATTGAATAATAAGTATGTACAAAACGGAGAAATACTATCAGGAGATGAACTTCTATCTGATTCTGATACGGAAGAACCAGAAGATAGCGATAGAAAGAAAAAAACAACCAAGAAGAATGATACAAAGAAGAAAGAAACAACACCAGCGAGTGGTAACATGAACGCACTCAAACAGCACATACTAACCAAGTCTAACTCACAGCTTCCGTTGGAAACAGGAGAAGACGATGATGATCAGCTGTATTGTTTTTGTCAAACGGTGTCCTTTGGTGAAATGGTTGCTTGTGATAACAATAACTGTAAATACCAGTGGTTCCATTACAACTGTGTTGGCTTGAATGAACCTCCGAAAGGGTTGTGGTATTGTCCAGATTGTCGAAAAAATATGAACAAGTAAATTTCATTATTGATTATATAGTTATTTATTACAATTTAATTATCCACGGGTCCAATAATGTTTCATTTTCTAAACATTCAATTGCGGATAATAATATATCTTGCTGTAGATCCTTTCCATGTCCTAACAACTTGTAGATTTTAAACAACAATAGCTGTAATTGACCACTGTATCTACATTGTATGTTTGTGTTTATAGCGGTTGAAATTTTAAGACTTAGAACATTCAATTTGTTCAGGTATTTAAGAGAGACATTTGCTTTGTCTTTTAAAAATTGATCAGCATATCCAACTAATGCTATCAGATTAGAAGCATCATAGCTAAGAACACTTTCAAACTGATTTATGTCTGAACATACAAACCCCTTCATACTAATTGAATTCAAGTTCTTGAAATCTACATCAATATCAGATAATTCTTTTAAACATTTCAAGGCTTCTTCTTTTTGATCGTTTTTATAGTACAACTTAGCTGCTTGTATCCATACCAGTTGCAGAACATATTGACTGGTAAATTTAGGATTTGATTTTATTTCAGTGAAGTTGCTATTTTCTATAAAGACTTTTTCATATAGTTGGAATAAGGAAGGTAGTAAATCAATGGCATCTGATATATTATGAATCTCAGAAATTATGTCAATTTGGAGGAATTTGAATATAACATATAAATATCTGCTCTCAAATGTCAATTCATGTATACTTACCACGTCTTCTTCGTCAACTTCTTCATCTTCCTCAATGTTTAAGCATGTTAATATTGAGTTTACTATAGTTAAAGCGTTCATCTTATCTTCTTTGCTGGATTCCAAAATAGCTAAAAGCAACCAACTTGGAAGATTGTTTGTTGGCTGCTTTGGTAATATTCTTTGCTTTAGCCATTGCGAGGCCTTTTCGTTTTGCTTTATTAATGCCAAACTATAAGAATAATCGTATTCGTACTTTGATAAAACGCCTGTTTCTTCAATATCCAATTGGAAGATATTTGTTAATGTGTAGAAATAGTCTTGTATGTTTGTGTTAATATCCATTTGAGAATGTAAGAATTCCCAGGAAGACAACAAGATGTTATTAGACAGTTTAGGTAATTTCACAGATCCAAATTTGTTGTTTTCTAAGATATTCATAGTTTCCTTTATATTAACAAATGTTAAGTCATAGTGATTATAGATTAATTCTAAAAAGTGTGTGACTTGATCTTTGTCTTTGACAAAGTTACAAACATTCAAAATCGAAAGTACATCGTCATAGTAACCAGTTAACTCTTTGTTCTTTTTAGCAAAAGTGATAAAATTTCTGAAATATAACTCAGCTTGTAAAGCATCCCCTTTGATGGCAAAGAATTTGGATGCTAAACCAGCAGCATGTATGCTTTGGAACGTTTTGCTAACGACTTTAACAATGATGGCCTCCCATTTTGCGTAATTCTCTTCCTTGAAACCCTTATAGTGGTCCATTATAATTTTCAAGTATTTAGAAATTTTTAATTGATCCTTGTTTTTTGTAATTTCATTTGCGTTAGGGAATCTTAAACCATCCACAATTTTGTTTAAAGTAGAAATGACTTGATCATCATCAATAGTGTTACTAATAATGCCAACATAAAAACGCAACAAACTTGATTTAATGTTCTCTTCAGCTAATTTCTTTTCTTCGATTATCTTAATCAAATAATGTGTTGCAATACTATTATCTAATAAGGGTATCTCAAAATTTTCATCGTTGATAAGTTGATCCAACGAATTTGTATAGTATATATTTTCAAGAGTTAGGGAGTTTAAGAACTCCAACTTTGTTAGGTTGGTGTTATTGACTAAAGCCTTCAAGTTGGATGTTTGTGGAACTAGGGGTTCACTTGAGGTCAATACACTTACACCGTTGTTGATATTGTTCAGAATATACGAGATTAAACCATCATCTTCAACAGATGAGATTAACTTGAGACACTCTTTTTGAATAACTTTTAAATTTTCTAAGTTGGTTTTATTAAATATGGTGTTTGAATGGAATCTATGCAGAAGAAAAGTGGCTTTACCTAAAAGACTATCAGAGATATTGCATTTTGCAACATAGGATCCAAAGTTTTTGAACTTGAAAAGATCATCTTCAACATGAATTTCAAAAGTTGGCTCAGACTTTCCCATAATATTCAAAGATTGTTAAGCTGTTGGTTATGATAGAACTGATTTTCTGATGCTTTGATGTTGTACTTATTTTGAAACTCCAAATAAAAACATTTCAAAGTAAACAAAAAATCAGCAAAAAAAAAAAAAAAATTAATAAACCCATACTGTGATTTTTACTAGAGTGTTTACTCGGGTTTAAGAAAACAAAACAGCATATTCTTTTGAAAGTTTAACTATCATTCATTAAGAAGAACACAACGGTAATCAACAGCTATTCACACAGTATTAAATTACATTCGAGGATTCTCAAGCAACGGTTCTTATAATTAAAGATACAACATATTCACCAGAATATTGGGGGGGGGTTGTTCCTTAGTAATGTGTGACCAATCACCACCAACTATCCTTAGTCTTTTGGATTTTTTTTTTGGAGGATTGTTTTTCGCCCTTTAAAATTTAAGTGCCCCGAGATTATTGGATAGCCATAATCGTATAGTAAATTGAAACGTTTATACATATATAGGACTTATGTTCCTTTATATAACCATACTTGATTTTACATCTGCAAGATATATATCAAGAGTGTAGATTGCCACATGTTTTTCAAAGGCATCATACAAGTTAGATTTAGGGTCTATAGTACACAGACTGTACCTAAAACTTATCAATGGTACTATAGATTGGTACCTAGCAATAATATAGATGAAACAAATGGGAAAGTTAAGTCGATTGCTGACATTGAAGATAATAACAAGGCACCCTTTAGTGCATTTAGCTTGACTGATTGTCTCCTTTTAGAATCTCAGCTCAAACAAAGAAATGATTTATTGCACAAAAAACATTCTCTGAAGCACCATTTCTTGAAGAGGAGTTTAACTATTAAAGACCAAAACTCATTGGATACTGTTTACTTAAAGAAAATGGATTTGTATTTTTGTGATATAAATAAAATGTTAATGTTTCCTATATACTGGGGCAATAAAAAGAATTCGTCATTTGAAGAGATATATGAAATCAGAAGAGGTAAGTGGGTTGAAGCTACATCAACTTCTCATGAAAAGGTAATTAAAGTTGATGGGAAAAAACAGGAGAATAAAAGTATCAAATTGAATGTAAACAAACAGAATCCCATCCCTTCATTTATATCGGATCATGTAGAGAGTATAATTCATAAAGACAGCTCTTATTTGAAGGAAGAAAAGCTGATATCCATACCTGACTTATCCAGTAACTCAAAGAAAATAATCGGCAAAGTCTTTATGCCTGATGAAAACACAATGTTTTTCATTCCTAGAGAACATTTGATGATATATGATAACTTGCTTACTTTAAAGCTGGTAAAAGAAAATGTCTTTAAAGCTGGGTTGAGAAAGTTTGTTAAGCAAGAACCTATAGACTCCACTTTGATTAAACGACTAGAGATAGAAAAAAAAGAAGAAGATAAATTTAAGAAAATTCACTTATCATTTTGTGTTCACGGTATTGGCCAAACTTTGGGAAGTAAGTATGAATATGTCAATTTTCCCAAAACCATCAACATATTCCGTACCTCTCTTCACAAAATGATATCAGAACTTGGGAAGAAGAAGGATATGCATGATGATGTCAAATTGCAAGTTTTGCCCATTACTTGGAGGGACAAATTGAACTTTGATCATCCAACCAATGATAACAACTTGCCTTCCTTTTCTGAAATTTGCCCAACAGGGGCCACAACAATAAGATCATTAATAGGTGATATAGGATTGGATATATTGCTCTATGATGATGTTTATTATCAGCACCAAATAATTGATGCGGTAATCAATGAGCTTAATGACAAGTATGAAATTTACAAAAAGCACCATTCCAACGTTGAGATTGAAATTTCACTAATTGGACACTCGTTAGGCTCTTTGATTTTGTTTGACATTCTGAGCAATAAAAAGTATTATCAGAAGTTAAAATTTGATGTTACTAACTTCTTTGGAGTTGGATCTCCAGTAAGCATATTTAAGCTAATTCAGAGATACAATTTCAAGAACTTAGCTTGTAATAACTATTTTAACATTTTCCATGAATGTGATCCAATAGGGTATAGAATTGAACCACTTATTGATAGATCAATTGCAACTGTCCAACCAGTAGCTATCGCTACCTTATCACCACCAGATATGATTATTGATAAAGTCAAGAACATCAACCTAATCAATGATTATATTTTGAGTTCTGATTTGATTAAGAACAAAGCTGAAATTCCAAATTTGAAGTTAAACGGAAAATTGAAAAAAAGCCACGTAGAGAATATGCATAAATACAATTCACTAGGAAGAGTTGATTTTGTAATAAAGTCAAAGTTGTTAGATTTAGACGTATTAAATGCATTAAGTTCACATGTTTCTTATTTTGAGAATTTGGATATGATAAGGTTCATAATCCAGAAGTTGCTCTCAAAGAGAAACCACCTCTCTTTGGAGGAAGCTATCAAATTAAACTTAAAGTAGATGCAATATTTATATATTTTTTGTGTGTGTCAATTCCCAACAGTAAACCACTCCGTATTTTTTGAGATTGAGGTTAGGGACTAGAATGTCCTTGCCTTTTATTTTAAAGTAATTATTTTGAAAATTAAATTTAGAAACCGGCTTCAAAATATTGTCAATTTTGCTATCATCTAGCTCTAGTTTATGTTTCTTAGCATACCTCTTCAATGCAATTTCAGCTCTTTTAGATTTTCCTAAATGTTTGTAAACAAGTTTCTCAAAAGGAGAAAATGATTCAGTTTTTTCTTCACAAGGTTCATTAAAGTTTAAATTTTCTTTTGATACATTGTTGCTATCTATACTGGACTCCACGCTCCTTTTTAATTCGATATTATCTGGATGAAAAGTGTATATATTTGTGTGTGCTTTGTGATGAATCTTTTTCAAGTCGTTTAACTTCTTGTATTCTTCAAAATATTTCGCTTTATCAAGCTTGAAATCTTGGGTAAAAGGCTTCATTTTGGCATGTGCAACGACATTTTCGTCCTTGTTTGATTTCGCCTTATTCAATAGTTGTAATAGACTATTATCTAAGTTATATTTGGATTTTTTGTTAGTATTATTGAACAACTTAAACAAAGGAAGTTCGTTTTTTATCATAGTCAAGATCAACCCGTTTTTAACAATGTTGTTACTTTGCTCATCATCTAGGCTTTCAAGCAAAGAGAACTTATCGTCTGTCTTTAGATTGGAATCTGTTAGTGATTTAATGGGAATCGGATGATTAGCGTACTTATTGAAAAACGAATGGAACAATATATCTGCTTTAAGTTTTTCGTCGGGATGATTAATATTCTTCAAGACTCTTTTAAACGTAATTCGTTTAAAGGAGTTATCTTTGTTGCGTTGCAAAATGTTTACTGTGTGTTTAAACATTAAGGATTGGGGTTGGTTATATCAAATAAAATCTTGAGTTTTGAAATGATGTCAAAGTAAAGTCCGATGAAGGCCGTTCACCCCAAAAAAAAAAAAAAAAAACATCATAGATTTCCACGAGCGTGTATCCTCGTCGTTGGCATATTTTTGTATGGGGATTTGCTTACGCTTGAGATGTAATTTTTTTTTAGAACACCCTTAAAAAATATATTCTGTATTTTTTTGGTTTAGTGGGGGAGAGAAGTTATAAAATGAATGATAAACCAAGCTATATTTATCACCAACACAACCATAGACAGTGATTAAAAATGTCAGATCAAATCAATCAACTTCATCAATCGCTGTCATTGATGAGCATTGATGACAATGACAACAACAAACATAACCTTTCTTCATTCACAAAGCAAAACTACGACTCCAATGATAACTTGAGATTAAACAGCAATGTTAGAGAAATATCTAGAAATTCCTTACAATCCCATTCTGTTGACTCTCCACAGTTCAGAGAAGTAGTTTCATCTAACATAAACGACGCAAACTTTTCTGATGATGCTGATGAGCAATTTGTGGAAAATGCTTATAACTACAAGTCCCCACCTGAACAAAACAATCATGTTAATGAGATCATGCACACCTTAGTTCCTGTAACAATAACATGGGATCAAGGCGGTAACTCTGTGTTTGTAACAGGGTCCTTCACTGAGTGGAGGAAAATGATTGCTTTGAACCCAATTGACAAGAACGGTAAGTTTGCTATTTCCTTGAAGCTTCCTGTAGGAAACCACAGATTTAGATTCATAGTTGATGGTGAGTTAAGAATTAGTGATTCTTTACCTCAAGCAACTGATCATATGGGGAACTTTGTTAACTTCTTGGAAGTTTTCCACGATTCTTCCCAAGATGCTGTTCATCATAACAGTCCTCAAGTAAATTTACCATCTGATAATTTTCAGCATGAAAACAAAAGATCAACAAGTAATCCTATGAGAAATAAATTTGTCCCTAATATGCTTAGTGTGGAGCAAGAAGAGGAGGAGCGAAGACGACTTGAAGAGGATCAAAGTCATATGTCCAAATCATCAAGAATTGCTCTTCAAATTGCTCGTGAAAATGATCAAGAACCTATAAATATGGGGAATGGGTACGAACGTGTTCCCGCTGCTAATAAAGGGCCTATATTGCAGTTGAAATCTGAGCTGGGAATCGTCAATAGTGGAGACTCGAGTTCTGGTGCACAAAAAGTCAACAAAAAATTGGAGTACACTCATGAAATACCAGCAGTTTTCACTGACCCACAGGTTATGGAGCAGTACTACGTTACACTGGACCAACAAAGAAATAACCAGCAGTACATGGCTTGGCTAACTCCACCACAGCTGCCCCCACACTTAGAGAAAGTTATTTTAAACACCCACACAAAGCACAACCACGAAAATCATTTAGAATCCCATGAGGACATGATGAAAGAAAAAGAAAAGGAAAACACCACTGGGGCTTTACCAATTCCAAACCATGTTGTTTTGAACCATCTAATTACCAGCAGTATTAAACACAACACTTTGTGTGTAGCTTCAACAGTCAGATACAAAAAGAAATATGTAACACAGGTATTGTATGCCCCATTATAATATATAGCAAGTTTCTTCTTCAATTAGGAGAACCATGTCATTTCAACGTTGCTCAGCACGTGCGGTTTAAAATTTTCGTGTGTTTTTTTTTTCAACGAACTTGGTGGGTGTTTTTGTTGTTTGCTTTTTTAATTTTTTTTTTATATAAATTCATTTAAGTTAAGTACAACATTAATCTCAATCAGTTCAAACATCAATAAATCAACAACCAAACTTATTCAATTATTTAGCAGTATTTAATTTCATATCATATAAGAAAATGTCTGTTGAAATTGACGAAAAAAAATGTATTTCTAGATTAGAAAAGTTGCATTCAAACTTGTCTAGTTTCCTGGAAACACCTGAGTGTTTATTGTTTCTCTTAGGTTCATCTAACCCTGATTTACCATTTCAAAAAACAACTTTATTGCACAAGTGGCTATTTGGATACGAGTTTCCAGCTACATTGTTGTTTGTACACAAGTCAAAGGTTATTATCATAACATCATCAGTCAAGGCAACTCATTTGAAGTTCTTGGAAGATGTAAAGCTAAATGGAAACACCCCAGTAGAATTTTGGAAAAGAATTAACAAAGACACTGAATTCAATGTCTCCCTATTCAAGAAATTAGTTGACTTGATCAATGATGATATTTGCTTGGAGAATAAGAAAGTAGGTATGCTACTAAAGGATAAGTATGATGGACCTTTCATAAAAGAATGGAACCCAATTTGGGAAGAAGGTAAAAAAGGACTAAATGTTCTGGATGCTTCTTTAGGTCTTTCTAAAGTTTTGGAAACCAAAGATGAACACGAATTAGACTTATTGAATGCTTCCGGTAAGTCATGTGACACATTTATGAAAACGTTAACTAAGGAATTAATCAAGTGCATTGACAACGAAACAAAGATTACCAATGCCAAGCTTTCCGATAGAATTGAGTCTAAGATTGATGACTCCTTATTTATGAAAGAGTTAAACACTGCCTTAAAGAGCTTATCCTACAAGTCCTCTGGATTTAAACCTGATGTAAATGATGTGGAATTTACATATTCCCCTATCATTCAATCTGAAGCCGATTACGATTTGAAGCTTTCTGCATCATCTACCAATAAACAATTAAAAGGTAAAGGTGCTATTTTAGCCTCTTGTGGGTTAAATTATAAAGGATACTGCTCTAATTCATCAAGAACTTTTTTGATTGATCCTACTTCTGAAATGTCTGATAATTATGAATTTTTGCTGAGCTTACAACAACACATCATTGACAACCTATTGACTGTTGGAGCATACGGGAAAGAAATATACGAAGGATGTGTTAAGTTCATGGAAGAGAACGGTAAGTCTGCTCTTGTTTCTTCTTTCACTAAAAATTGTGGTAGTTTAATTGGTTTGGATTTTAGAGATTCTCAATTCATCCTAAGTTCCAAAAATGATTTTAGAAAGGTTCAAGCCAATGATGTTTTCAATATCAGTATTGGTTTTAACAACTTAGAATCAAAAGATATAAAATACGCTTTACAATTGTCTGATACCGTTGCTGTTTTGGAAAATGGTCAAAAACAGATGTTAACGCAATCTGCTAAGGCCAAAGGTAAAGTAACATTCTTGTTCAACGATGATGAAGAAGAAGAAGCTAGAAAGGCCAAAATTAAAGCTGAACAATTAAAGCAATTGGAATTGGTTAACCAAACTACTGGTAAGCTAACAAGATCCAGATTAAGAAATCAATCAAAAGATTCTGAAGAGTCCAATAAGCAAAGAGCCATAAGAAGAGAAAATCAAGCCAAGCTTCATAAAAAGTTACAAAGAGAAGGGTTGTTGAAGTACTCTGATAAGGGTGATGGCAAGGGATCTGGATCATCAGGCCCTGTTTTCAAAAGATATGAATCATATGTAAGAGAAGAGCAAATCCCATCATCGGTCAGAGACCTTAGAATTCATGTTGACTTCAACCACCAAACCATTGTTATTCCTATTTACGGTAGACCTGTGCCTTTCCATATCAACACCTACAAGAGTTGTTCCAAGGATGAAGAGGGTGATTATACTTACTTGAGATTAAACTTCCATTCTCCTAATGCCCCAGGTAGCTCTAAAAAGACTAATGAATTACCTTATGAAGATTCACCAGAAAACCATTTCATGAGATCTTTGACTGTAAGATCCAAGGATAAGGATAGAATGGATGATGTTCACAAGGAAATCTTAGAATTGAAGAAGCTATCAACCAAAAGAGAACAAGAAAAGAAGGCTATGGAAGGTGTCATTAAGCAGGCCAAATTAATTGAGTTCAAGACTGGTAAGTTAAAAAAGTTGGACCACATTTATATCAGACCTTCTCCAGAAATTAAGAGAGTTCCTGGTACTTTAACCATTCATGAAAATGGTCTGAGATACAACTCTTTCTCTAAGTCTGATTCTAAAGTCGATATTGTATACAGCAACATAAAAAACTTATTTTTCCAATCTTCTAAAGGTGAACTTGTTGTTATTATTCATATTCACTTGAAAAATCCTATAATAATGGGTAAGAAGAAAGTTCAAGATCTTCAATTCTATAGGGAAGCTACTGACATGGTAGTTGATGAAACCAGCTCAAGCAGAAGAGGTGCAGGATCCAAATTCAGAAGATATGGTGATGACGATGAAATTGAAGAAGAAAAAGAAGAAAAGAGAAGAAGAGCTATTTTAGACAAGGAATTCAAGAACTTTGCTAACTTGATCTCTGAAGCATCCGATGGTTTGGTTGATTTAGAGGAGCCAATCAGAGAGTTAGGTTTCCAAGGTGTACCTGGAAGATCTGCCGTACAATGTATGCCAACGGGTGATTGCTTAGTACAATTGATGGAACCACCATTTATGGTTATCAACTTGGAAGATGTTGAGATTTGTTGTTTGGAAAGAGTGCAGTTTGGTTTGAAGAACTTTGATTTGGTCTTCATTTATAAAGACTTTAATAGACCTGTCACTCATATTAATACAATCCCAATGGAAGATATAGAAACCATCAAAAACTGGTTGACCAATGTCGATATTGCTTACACAGTATCTACAATTAACTTGAACTGGACTAATATTTTGAAGACTGATCCTCATGATTTCTTTTCAGACGGTGGTTGGGCATTTTTACCAGTTGGCTCTGATGTTGAAGCCGAAAATTCAGATATGTCTGAAGAAGAAGTATCTGAGTTTGAACCGGAAAGTGATGCCTTTGAGGAAGAAGATGATGGTAGCGAGTACTCTGACAATTCCGCGTTAGAAGAAGAAGAAAGTGATTTCAGTCCTGGTGAATCTGAGTCTGAAGGTGAAGATTGGGATACTTTAGAAAAGAAAGCTGCCAAGTCCGACAGAGCCTCTGAATACAAGGACTAATTGTATATAATTCAACAAATTTGTCAGATTTTTTTTTTGTTTACAAAAAAGGAAAAGAAAGAACCACATAAATATGGATCTTCACCAGTACACATTTTTATTTTTCCATATAATCAAATTGTTATGATTTATATATAGAAGTTCTTATATAGTATGTTCTAAATATTCATGAGTTCATATGTAGTTTAAAAAGATGGTCCATTAGTCAACATCAATTTGGATTCTTCATTGTCTTCTAAAGAGGATTCATCTAGCTTTTTGGACAGCTTTTGTACAAGATCAAATTGCTCTTTCTTCACTGAAATTTCATATGGCTTGATCAAATTTTCTAAGTCATTTAACCATGCTTCTTCTAAAATATAGTCATAACTTATCAAGTTGTAGGCAGAATATAACGTAGCAACAACAGCTTCCCTGTTACCAGTTGTAATGAAGTAATATAATAAATCTTCAGCAACTTCTTTACTTTGAGACAAAGTAGCTACATTAATAGCATCTTTCCATAATCTTTGTTCCTTCAAAATAGACAAGGATCTTTCCCATTTCTTATTTCTACAGTATAATTGGGCAGCAATTTGTTTGAAGAAAATAACTTCATGATCTTCTAATTGCTTAGCTAGAGCTAATTGATCAAACTTATCGTATGAATCAACAACAGACTTCAAAGAGACATAATCGTGTTCTTCAATCAATAATTCATGATAAGCTTCATTGACCACTGCAAGATTTTGTGGTAGCACATTGATCAAGAAGGCTTTTATCAAAGGTAAATTATCAGAGTTTCTGAATAACTTAACAGTTCTGGCAATATCTAGTCTTGGAGTTAATGCAGTCAATAAATCAACTAAAACGTTTGGATGATTTTCAACATAGAAGTTAATAGCCTTGTAGTATATTTCTAAGTTTGCAACTTGAACAATGATTTCCTTAAAGTACAAATGATCAAAGTTATCAGTTGAGCTTTCAATAACTGTTAGAGCAGCATTATCCCATTCATCAGAGTGGGCATACAAGAAGATTAATTCCGGCCATAAATGGGCTTGTTGAACAGCTCTTACAACCATTGGAATATTAATTCTTGACCAGAAAAGCTTTAAGTAATCATAGGTTTTACCTGGATTGTACTTAGTGTACAATACAGCTAGTTGGGTAAACATAGCCTTGTGTGCTCTTTCTAGACCTAAACCAGCTTCAAATAATGCGATCAACTCTTCAAAGTAGCCTAAAGATTCATATTTGTTGACAATCTCTGGCAATTCTTCAGCATGAATTATAATGTTCAATCCACAAACCTGAGCCAACTTGAATTCTCTCTTTTCAATACAAACATCACAGACTGTCTTCCAAACTCCAACATTGGAGGCCTTTCTAGCAGCATCAACGGCTTCTTGGTATTCACCCAAATGAACAAATGTGGTAGCTAACTTACTGTAATTGGATACAGAAGAAAAACACATCTTAGAAGCTTTGTAATCACCCTTTTCAATCAACTTATCACCAACGGTGTCCAAGTTAGCAGCATTGGACCCCTTCAAGAACTTTTCAACTTCATTTAACTTACCTAAATGGGCTAGGACTAAAATAATTGTATTATCAATCTTAGGCTCTTTCAAAGTCTTTCTAGCCATGTACAAGTAGGTTAATAAATCATCATATTTTTCAGAATGTTCTGCAATGTCAATAACGTTGTCGTAGTTAGAAGGATCTTCAGCTTTGGTGTAAGATTCAATAGCTTCAGAAACTCTTAAACCATTCAATTGGGCTTCACCTAATTGACTCCACAACTCACTTTTGTCAACTTTAGAAGCGTATTCAAAACCTCTGTCCAAAGACATCATGTTATCTAAGATAACCTTCATAGCCTTGTTGTACAATTCATGTGTGTTGTAAATTTCGAAAGCTTCTTCATTTAAATCATTTTCAACACACAATGTACCAATTTCCTCTGGATCATACTTCTCCAACTTTTCAATGTAAGAAGACACTCTAGAAGCATCATATTTGATGGCGGATACCATTAGTAAGTTTTGCAAGTTAGAGTTGGAGCTGAATGGAGATTCTTCCAAAACTATTTTCTCTAGCAGCTTGATCAATTCAGTCTTCAAACCATTGGACATGAAAGCCTTTACAGCAATGAAAATAGGCTCTGGATCAGTAAATTCAGAGACCCCATAAGCAATAACAGCATCGGTTAATGGCTTTCTGTTTTCGTTTTCTTCAGTAAGTACTGTATCCCACAACATAGAATCACACTTCTTTAGTAAATATCTAGCCTGTTCCTTAAACATGGAGTTGTCAGTTGTGACTCTGATAAAGTCAGCAGAGTTATCACCCTTTTCATAGGCGATACAAGCAAGCTGCGGATCTCTCTTTTCACAGTATTTACCAACTTCGGCACAATCATACAAGCTATTATCTCTTAAGAACTCTTCTGGATTGTTGTTAGAGTCAATATAGATTTTAGCTAAGGTATTGTAAACAACTTGGTCGTTGCTTGATCCTGAGTTAATGACATTTTCCAAGAACGGTAATAGTAACTTCAATTTTGATCTCTTTTCTACTTCATCACATAACTCAGAAATTGGAATCAAGTTGCTAGAAGCGACAGTCTTAATCAAGTCTTGAATGATTTTTTCTTCACAGCCAACATCTAACAAAGCAGCAACAACTTGAGGAGTTCTTGAAGGGTTGACTTGTTGAACGTAAATTTCAATAAACTTGAAGTTTTCCTTATGGTATAAGTACAAGATCAACTCGTGAGTAAAATGATACTTGTCACAAACAATAGCTAAAGGTAGCTGATCATCCAAGTTGGCATCTTTCAAGAAATTTTTGACCTTTTCACCATCATAGATATTGTTTTCTCTAACGATTCTTTCAACTTCTTTGACATTACCAGAGTTGGCTGCAGCTTGGATGTACTTGTACACGACCTCTGGATCATCTGTGATGTTGACTATAGATGATAAAAAGTAGTATAAGCCCTCATCAGATTTGTATTCTTCGAAAAACTTGATCAAAGTTGTAGAGCCGATTATATCAGAGAATCTAGTGGCAACTTGAACAACAATAGATAAAACTGTTTGCTTGTTTTGACCGTCAATAGAATCCATTAGAGTTCTCAACAAACTTATCATATCTCTGTCACTTAAGTTGCTAAAGAATTGTAAAACCCACTCCATAGGTAAAGCGCCGACATGAGTAATACATCTTTTGTAATCTTTCAAATCAGTATAGTTTTCCAATGCTCTTTGATATAAACCAGCTTTTTCACAAAGTGGAGCAATGGCTTGCTTATCATAATGATGACACATGTTGGAAGCAAAAATTGCATCTGCAACTTGTGGGGCTTGCAACAAGTTGATTTCCAATAATCTAGTTTGCAAATGTCCATGCTCTGGCAAGTCTTGCTTCAAAGCATCCAATAAGAAAGAAGTACCTTGTTGGATCTTACCATTTTTGAAGAACAAGTCAGCAATGGATTCAAGATCTAGCTCAACATTGGAGTTCAATAAACTAACCGCAAATTCAGAAGCCTTATCTGGTGAAGTCAAGATCAATTGAGAAATAAGAGATGAGAAGTTTGGTTTGAATGAAACTTTTTGACAATATGGTATAATTTTGTCAAATTGTTGTAGTTCAACTAGAGAAGTTAAAACTTTCATGTGAACATTGGCTCTTAAGTAACAAGCCAAAGCTAAGGTAGTATCGTATGGCTTTACAATATCACCCAATTCTTCAGTACATTCTAGCTTTTCTTCCTTGATCCACTTTTCAAGTAGTTGCTTTCTGTCTTGTTGCAATATAGGCTTGGCCAATTCAATAGTTTCAAATTGGTTTAATTTACCCTTTTCTAATAGTGTTGAGAAGTATATCAACAACGGAGGAGTACCACTGCTAGCTGGCAAACTTTTCAATTTGTTGATGGTGCCAACGTTTCTTAAAACACCGCTGTTTGCAGCACATTTAGCAGCTTCACTGTAATCACCCTTGGCAATTAATTGATCAAATTGCTTTGCAAATAAAGATTCAGCACCTGGTAAGTTACCTCTTGATGCGATTTTCAAAGCTAAAGAGACATCATTTAACTTGTTCAAAACGTATGGGACAATAGCATCCTTTTCAATTTCAACAGCTAAAACTTGACCCTCTCTGTTAATGGTTGCAATACCGTTTTTGTTATTATAGTAAGTTGTAGTGAAAACAGGTTGAGCACTTATTCTGTTAACAAATAAATCGGTACATGTCTCTAATTCATATAAATGGATATAACCAAATTTAGTCAGGATGTAAACAATACCATACTTTTCACTAATTTTACAACTCAATGGAAAATCAGTGGCGGCATCATCAGGAAAGAAAATGGAAGATTGCTTTTTGGAAAATGCAACTGGAGTGACGTTTGGATTATGTTCGATTTCAATAATTTTTAAGTCATCATTGTTGGCAATAACAAAGACTTGATTTTTTTCGGAGTTTCCTTCCAGCAATATCTTAGAGAATTGACAAGCATGTCCATCTATTAATTGAGAGACATTTCTAGTTTTATTGAATAATTGAATTTTCCCGCCAATAGTGCTTTGCTCAGTTTGGTAAATACCGACAACAGCTAACCAATCCAAATTTTCGTTAGCAGTGAAATCAATAATTTGACATTGTTGTAAAGATGGATGTCTATCAGTAAGCTTTACTGGTCCACCATTAACTTGGCCATCAAATACATTCAATGTGTAAATGGAATTTACAGTAACTAACCCTAAAACATCATCTGATAGCCATTTCCAGAAAACAATGGCATCATTCATAGTAAAAGCCTTTAGTTTTTCTTTAGTGTCCAAGTTGAATATCTGACCAATAGTCCCATTAGCTCTAACTGAAATAACATTTTTATTAGGATGCATGATAGCGTTATCACCACCCATATTTTTTCTGTCAATGGAAGCATTATTTTTAAGATCAATAATAGAAACAGCATTGCCACCTTCCGGTGTAGTTTCCTTAACTAAAACATACTTATCACTTTCAAAAGTAGTGGATCTAACTTCCAAAAATTTGGGGTCTATGCCCAAACTTGGAAGATTAGCTAGCTGAGTAAATTCAATAGGTAAGTCAGCCATGATGGTAAATTATAATAAATCAAAATAAAATGAAGAAAAATAAAATAAAATAAGCTTATTTAGCAGTAGGTAAGCGTATGGTCTATTTTTTTTGTTTTCTTTTCAGAATAGTACAAATTTATTATGTTTATTATTTTGGTGTTTGTTTATCGTTTATTTTTATCTACAGAATAAACACCTTAAAAAGTTTTTAGTTATGTTGTTTTTTTTTCCCCAAATGTAATTGGGTGTGGGTGTGTTGTTAAGCTCTACTTTTTATTTTTGTTTTTCGGATGTAGTTGATTTTCCCCTTAACACTCGGATATAAGTGAGTGGAATTGTTTGACAGGGGAAAAAATAATACCAACCACAAAATCGGATTTAATGGCATCACTTATCTTATGGGAAAGTCTTTGTGATGCAAAATTTCAATGAAACTGTATTCAACTTTGAATAACCCCAAAAGGTAAAGAAGATATTTAAAAAAAAGTACTGTATAGCAGATCTAGCATAATGAATAATGTTATTGATAGTCGAGATGCGGAATTTCCGAATATTAGAAGTGTTTATGATCAGATCATAATTGAAAAGGATCATACGTTACCAAACATTTCAGATGAATTAAAAAAGGATATAATGTTCTTGTCTCCATATAAGAAAACATTCTACAGCTTTACAAACCACTTAGATAAAAACATCATTGACCAAAAAATCTATTTATACAACTTTGAACACAATGTTTATTCAGATAGTACACATAGCAAAGATTACTACGAGCAGAACAGCTACCAAACTCAATTGCATTTAGGCTATCTACTATATACATTAGATGACTACAAGAGTTTGCAATCATTGCTTTGTTTTGCAATGGAAACACATGGCAGAAACATAGCTAACATGGATCTAGAATGCTACAACAAATTAAGACAAGCTAGAAAGAAATTACTAATTGATTCACTTGATAGCCCATACATGACTGTTCAAGATAGCATAAATCATTTGTATTACGATGCTTTGAATTCTAATTTGAATGAGAAGTCTTTTTTTGAAAAATTGGAACAGAGTGAATTAGATAAGTCACAAAGCTTCCCAGTCATAGAAACGTTGAGGGGAATTTTTGACATAGGTTCATTGGGATTACCTTTACTTCTTGGCTATGACAAGAAACTATCTATTCAGAATTTCATAGAACAGTTTTCTAATCTAAAGGACATCACGTTGCAAGCTGTGTGGGAATCATCATCAAATAAAAAAGGACATGAAATTGCTAATGCTTTACATAGAGATATAGACACTTCTTGGCAGTCCAATGGGGTTTTACCTCATATTATAGATGCAAGGTTTACGTGTTTGACAAAGATTAACAACATTATGATGTATTTTTCAAGTTCACAAAATAGTTCTTATGCTCCTTTTCATATAAAAATATACGGTGGTACAAATGAAGCTGATTTGACTTTATTGAAAGATATTGGTATAAAACGGGTTGAAGGTTTTGTTAATTTTTTCTTTTTTGACACCAATGTTAAAAATAAAGTTGTTTCAGAAGAAGATCAAAGATTTAAGCATATTCATGGACTTTTGAAAAATGGATACGTTTACAACCCTCCAATCGAGGTAAAGCAACTCAAGATATACATATTCTCTAACAAGCATAGAGGAAAAGATTCAAAGCTTGAAAATATTCGGATATATGAGGATTTAGAAACAAATAATGCATTGGATGTTATAAACAAAAGAGAAAAGGTTTTAGATAAATTAGTCAAGAAGGATCGTGACTGGTTTGAAATTATGAATAAGATAAAGCAAAACGGAGCTGAAGCTTCTGAGGAAAATAATGAGAGAAGCAAAAAGAAGGATTCTTCCATTCAGTCAATGCTTGGGAACTCCATATATATTTGAGTGATAATGCCAAAAGTATCTTGAACACACCGATGCGCTACCAATGTTTTTCTTTTCTTTTTTCTAGAGGATTTCTTATTTTTTTTTTTTTTTTTTTACGTTTCCGTGTGTTTAGAATTAGCAATACATCATATATAAAACATTGAATAATATCTTTAGAATATAGCTTTTCCAAACCAAAGAATTACTATTTTTGATTAAATAGACACCTAAATTGCTTGAGTCAACAAAATGTCAGGTACTGAAGCAGTTATAGTTGAACTGTTGAATAAGTCTTTGAATCCACAATTTGCAAAGTCTATTCAATCAAAGCTAGATGAGATTGAATTAGTTACACCAAACTATGGAATTATATTGTTAACTCTCTTACAAAATGCCAGCGTCTCAAATGATATTAAGCTTGCTGCAGCTATCAATTTTAAAAATCTGGTCAAAAGAAAATGGATTGATATTGAGGGAAGACACTTGTTACAAGATGTGCAAGAAATAAGATCCAACATTATTGATTGCATGATTCAATTGCCAAATATATTGAAGTCTCAAATAGGTGAGGCAATCAGCATCATAGCTGAAAGTGACTTTCCTGAATTCTGGCCTAATTTAATCAATGAATTAGTCACAAAGCTATCTTTGACTGATTTTGAAAAAAATATTGGAGTTTTAACTGTCGCTCATGAGGTTTTCAAAAGATGGAGACATTTAGCAAGATCCGATGAATTGTTTTTAGAGATCTTGAAGGTTTTAGGCGAATTCCAAGAAGTTTTCATGAAGTTATTCTTGGAAGTTGATCAACAAATTCAAAGTCACCCAAACGATTCTGCTCTTTTGAGTGTTCTGTTTGAAAACTTTAACTTGTTGTTAGAAATTTATTATGATTTGAATTGTCAAGATATACCTGAATTCTTTGAAGAAAACATCCAACAAGGCTTTACAGTAATCTTAAGATACTTGACTTACAAAAATAGCTTATTGGAACCTGAAGATCAATTTGATGAGGATGAAGATGATTCTGAAGTCACAATATTGATAAAGACTAAGTGTAGCATCCAAGAGCTGTTGAAATTATACGCTTCTAAGTATGGTGATGTGTTTGGTCCCTTAATCGGCACATTTGTCGAGACCACTTGGGAATTGCTAACCACGATCAAGCCTCTTTCCAAAAATGATCTGTTAGTTTGTAACAGTATGGAATTTTTATCCTCAGTTGCCAAAATTAACGAATATTCTTCAATTTTCAGTAATGAAAACGGTCATCTGAACCTGCTATTGGAGAAGATTATTTTGCCAAACTTAATGCTGCATAGCTCTGATATTGAAATGTTTGAAGATGATCCTATTGAATTTGTAAGAAGAGACCTGGAGGGTTCAGATGTAGATACCAGAAGAAGATCATGTACAGATTTCTTAAAAGTTTTGAAGAACAAGAATCTGGTTGAATTGACTGAAATTAGTATGCAATTAATAGCCAACTTCTTGAATCTTTATAAGCAAAACCCAAAGGGCAACTGGAAGTACAAAGACTTAGCCATTTACTTCTACGTAGCTGTAGCTGTTGAGGGTCAGATAACCACGTTTGGATGCATGGAAACAAATCCCCATGTTAATGTTATTGAATTTTTTCAAGAGAATATTGCTAATGATCTCTCTACTGTTGAAGACAGTATCAATCCAATCATTTTGGTCGATGCCATAAAGTATATTTACGTCTTCAGAAATCAAATTGGAAAGGACAATATAAAGAGTGTCTTACCATATTTAGCAACATTTTTGACTAACAACAATTATGTCGTTTACACTTATTCAGCAGTTACATTGGAAAGAGTCTTATCTATGAGAGAAAGTAGAAGCTCAAATAAATTCGTTTTCCAAAAAGGTGATCTAGTTGGTGCTTCTGAACCATTAATAACAAATTTGTTCAAATTAATCATGAAAGACTCATCCAAGCCTGAAAAGCTAGCCGAAAATGAATTTTTGATGAAATCAATCTATAAAATTTGCTCCATAGCTCAAGATACCTTAGGTGAATTCAGTCTTGAAGTTATAAAGCAAAGTCTTAACATATTGGACTTGATAAAGTCAAACCCATCAAATCCAAGATTTACGCATTTCACCTTTGAGTCAGTTGCTGTTAATGTAAAAACACAAATTTCCATAAACATTGGTAATATTGAAAAAGTCGTTTCACTTGTTATGCCATCTATCTTGAATTATTTGGCCAATGATGTTACTGAATTTTTACAATACTCATTCCAATTGTTAGCATATTTAACTGAAAGCCATTCAAATGGTATTCCAGTGTCTGAGCAAATTTCTCAATTATCACAGCCATTGTTAGCACCGACTGTGTGGGAAATGGCAGGAAACATTCCTGCAACTACCAGATTTTTAGTTGCTTTATTAAATAAGGAACCGCAATTGTTCAGCAACATAGAACAAATACTGGGATTGACACAAAAGTTATTGAATAGTAAGAAGTTGTTTGTTCATGCTTTTGAAATCTTAGAGGCCTTGATCATAAATTATGATCCACAGTTGCTAAGTCAATATTTACCTAGTATATTATCCATGATATTGGCAAGATTGCAGAATAAAGATTTACCCTTCAGCAAAAGATTTATTTTGTTTGTGGCTGAGGTTATATTAGGCAAGACCAAAGAGCCTAACTTTGTTGTTGATTGGTTCAGTATGCTCCAACAAGATACAATATTCACTGGAGTTTTCAATAATGTAATCATTTCAAATATAGATCAATTCAACAATTTGTTGGAAAAGAAAGTAGTGTACATAGGGTTGTTAACCTTTGGATTAAACTCCGATTTGTTGCTAGAAAAATATCCAGACGTGTGTAGATCACTAATAGATTGTAGTATAAACGTGATCAAGAAACAAACTCAAGGTATCAACTCGGGTTCCAGTGCTGGTGGTTCCTTTTTAGATATGGATATGGTTGAAGAAATATCAACCTTTGGTTCCTCATACAGTAAATTGATAAGCATATCCAAAAACCTGGTTAATGATCCTTTGCCATATGTTTCTTTAGACCAAAATAATAATAACTTTGGTCAGTTTGTACAACAGGAATTATTACAACCAAAAGTTGACTTATTAAATGCATTGAATATTTCTATGTAGATATATATCATAAGTAAAAGAATTTCACTTGTTATTTCTGTCTTTAGTTTTCTGTTTTGTCTTTGGCTTCCTGAAGCTGGGAGATTTCTTTGGCCGTCAGAAATCTACCTCCAGGGCCTCTGGCTCGTTTCATAGCATGATTATGTCTGGATTCGTGCAGGTATGATTTATTGTTGAGCTCTCTATTAAATTTGTGTTGAAATTGCTTGTAGTGTTCCATTATGGTTTTGAGTTTCTTTCTTGCAGCCCTTCTTACAAGTATACGTTCATATTGCTTAGGATTGACATATTGCATATTTGATTTGGTTTTAATTACTGGGGTTTCCCCTTCAGCATCATTGTTTATTTCATTTTCAGAGGATTCCGCTTTCATCTATGAAATTATTTACTTATTGTTGACTTTGGTGATATTTTGAGAAGAGTTATTTACTTTTCAAGGTTTCTTTGCTTTAGGCTTTGTAAAGAGTATTTTCATTTATATAATGTAGTTTCTAAACGTTTAATGGAATAAAAAAAAAGTTAAATCCAAAAATTCAAAAAAAGGCTTGAAGAAGATAAGACTTATGTCCGAATTTTCTTCTAGAATGCTTTTACTTCACTTTGAAACTAGAGAAAGTTTATTGATGATACCAGATAGGACACAGACTAAGCAGAAGTATTATACAGTATAGTCAAAGTAAATTCTGTTCTTCAAATTTTCAGGGATTTGTTTTCAATATAACTTCTAGCAGAAGAGGCATCACAATACAACCAAAAAAAAAAAAAAAAAGGACTTTACAGACGCGTTAAATTGCAAACTCAATTTCACGAAAAAATACATTTTAAAAAAAAATCATAATTTCATTTTAAATTATAGTTATTTAATGTTACATTTGTTACAAAAAATAAGATCTACGTGTACTAGAACCAGAATAGAATATTTAATAATTGTTGGTATGGACAAGGATTTTATATCCCTTTTACGAAACTGTCAATCTCCAGACAAAACCACGAGAGAAAGTGCCGAGTCTTTTTTGCTCTCTCAAGCATCTGAAAATTCCAATCTCATTGTAAGTTCATTGCTAGAAGCTGTCGTCAATGTAGATGATAACAGTATCAAACTGTTTTCATTGCTAACCATGAGAAAACTTATAAGCATGTATTGGACAAGCGGAGTTTCATTTGACTTAAAGCAGCATATTAAAAAAACTGTTCTGACATTAGCCCTTATTGGTAAAGATAACAAAAGTATAAAGAATTGCTGTAGATATATCATTGTTCAAATATGTAATTACGAATTTCCAGAAGAGTGGACTGAATTGACCGATCAAGTTTTTGCTTCAATGACGGATGAGGATACAGTATTCAACGGCTTATTACTCTTGAATGAAATGTGCGAAGATATTATTACATTTGATATATTCTTTGATGAAAACTATATGATATATAGCAAGGTATTTGAGTTCATGAACAGCTTTGTCACCACTAATTATGACATACTAAACGAAATTATCAAATTGTATACTAACTCCATAAACTTCTACAAGTTGATAGGAGAGATAAATAATAGTTATCACGAAAAAATGAATGAGTTTTTAGTAATACTAAACCAAAAAATCATTGAAAATTTCAATCAGAAGTTTTTAATTGCTGACGACTTTCTATCCTGTTTAAAGACTTATTTTGATTTTCTGCAATTTTTAATCTTAGAATTCAAGCAGTCTTTAAGTGCTGATCAAATAAAATTGATATTCTTACAAGGTGTTTCATACCTAAAATGGCTTAATGATATTTATCAAAATGACTTGTCCGCTTATGAGGATAGTCAAGTCTTTAACAATGTGGTAATTAACATCATTTCCTTTTTGAAGATTGGAACAAAATACAAAAAATTCAAAGTTATCTTGGCTGAAGAATATGAACATATTGTTGATGTAATAATATCATTGAATAAGATATCTTCTGGTAAAAAAGAAAGTTTAGTAGATGTTAATGAAATTATTGAGGATTCCTTAGACAGAGATATGAATTTGAACAAATATGAAATAAGGGATCAAATTGAAGAGTTCTTTAACAATGATGTAGCACTACAAAGTCTGTTATATCAAAGATTATCATCATATCAAGAAGACTATGAGAACTTGTTGACAATGTTGACTTATTGCATAAATGAAGAGTCAGATAAGAAAGGAATGATAAAGACAAATATTTTAATGAGTATACTTGAAAGAGTTGAACAACTGGATGACTTGATTATCTTCAGACTGCTGTATTTAACATCGATGATAAAAAATGACTCAGATCTAATATTATCCGCCTACAGTGCTGTTATTAAATTAATCAACAGAAGTATTTTTATTGATTTTAGCATTTATTGGTTTATTACAAAGAATCTACATCATTTAAATTCTGTTATTGATTGCAACATTGAACTAGAAACTATCAAAGGAATTCAAAGTTTAATTGACGAAGTAGAAACAGAAAAATATCATACAATAATTGATATGATTCTTCAACTTACCGAACGTGATTTCACAAGTTGGAACCAAAATGATGTAAAGTCAATAAACTTTGTTATTTTTGAGCTGATCTTGAAAATATGTTCAATAGAAAACAATCAAGACTTGGGAACATCTGCTATTTATGAAGACTTGGAGGCAATACTGCAAAATGTTTTGACTTCTGTTGACGAAACTAATTTTTATCATTTGGAATTTTGTAATAGATACATAGCTAACCTGATACCTTTGTTGGATCCATCGTGCTCATACTTCACTAGAAAACTATCTTTGATGATATTAAACAGTTTGATTAAGAATTGGTTTGTAGGTGAAGACCAAACATTACCTATCATGGTAATCAATTATATTTTGGATCCCTTAGTCAAGCTGATAAACTACACACTAAATGATACAGATGACTCTCTGATAGATGATATGGTGACCGTATTAAATGTTATAATTAAAAAAACTGATAATAAGGATATACAAAACTTTGAAAGTATTTTGAACATTTTATCGAATGTGCTAAACTTAGGTGGTCATAGTTGTGAGAGACTTGGTACACTGACCATTACTGTTGTATCGAAGTTGCCTAGGAACACAATTTCCCAAGTCTTAGATGAGATAAGTTTGAAAATTATACAATTATTCATAGATGAAACCAACAGTAACAACTTCAAGATTCTTGAGGACTTGAACAAGTTCATATGTTTCATTTTCATCAATGATACAGATTACATTATGAATTTGTTTAAAAATAAAGTTTTAGAAACTGAGGTGGTTTTATTTTTTGAAAGATGGTTTGAAATATTTGAGTCCATTAGAGGTGTATTTTCAATAAAGTCTAATATCATTTCATTTATTAATACATTCAACTACAACATTTTTAATATGATATTAGTTAAAGGTCCTATAAAGACCATTCCGATGTTGAATGGAGATAGAGTTATAACAAGATCTATGAGTAAAAAATTGACAATTGAATATGAGCTCATACCACTGTATCAAAAGATATTAACCATTTTAACAAATGAATGTTTGATACTCATTTCAAACCAAAAGGAAAGCTTTGAGGCTGCAGACTGCGATGATGATGATGATGACGACGAATGGGAAGATGTTGGTACAAATGTCGATTATGCTCAATTGAACGATCTTTTGAAATATTCTACCGAAAATGAAGATAAAGATTCGGAGGTCGATTTACCTGAATCTGATGACATTATAGATGGAGTTGAAATTACTAAGAAGTCAAATCTTCAAGTAATCATAGGCTTTTTGAAAACAATCGCCAAATCTCATGAGTTTGAAACTTATTTCAGAACGTTAAGTAAAGAGCAGCAAAATGACTTGATCAATGCTCTTTTATAGTTAATATATACATATATACTCATTCATCAAACTCATCAATCTCTATACCTTCGTCAATATCGTTATTAAACTCTGTGGACATTAAAACATCAACAATTTCATCTGGCTTATTGCCATTTTTTTGCAGATAGTAATCCAAAGGAGTCAAATTATTAGCATTTTTTATTTTAACATTGAAGCCGCATTCTATCAAATTTTCCAAAATGTACTTGGTAAACGAGACATCATCTTCCTCTACACAATACTTCATAAGCCCATGGATGCATGAATCCTTGCTGACATCACCAGTCAAGACTTCATCATTCAACATTATGGTTTCTGAATCTAATATGTAATTTAAGGTGTCCCAAGCAGCCTTGTAACAAAGCAAGTATAGAAAAGATAGTCCTTGGACATTTTGTGCAGAATTTATCAAAGAAGAGAATTTCTCAGCATCATTAATTTCTGTTTCTATGGTTTGAAATAATGAGAGGTTATCCAAATTGGGAATGGATAAAAGTTGTTCTTGGTAGGAAGCACCTTGGGAATCTTCAGTTGTCATTGTATAGTAAAATTAGTCAAGTATAAACAGTTGAAGCTTGATTTTTAAGGTTCTGGTATTAGATGATAGAGGAATTAAAACAGTAAAGTGTTATTAAATCTTAGAGTGTCTATAGAGTGGTGTAAACCACAATCTACTTCAATTTTTCAAGCTTTTATTTGTAAATGTTTTTTTTTTGCCGATCAGATAATAAAAACAAGCCAAAGTAATAAGGGTGGAAGCGGAATACATTATTTTATACGCATATAATGCATTACCCTTAAGTGAAGACATCACTATCAAAGATAAAGTAATGATACATGTTGCTCTAATTAAAAATATAACAAAGAAAATAAACACACAAATATATAAAAAGGGTAAGCTGTGTTTACAGAATGTTCGTATCATATATAAAAGATAATTGCTGAATGTGGTTTTACTCGAATATCTCTGGCAAAACAGATTCTAAGTCACTGAAGCTTCCAACAACCTTAATTTTTTTACCTTTTTCAACAGCATTGATTTCATAGGGCTCGGTAACGTCATGATCAATTAGTACGCACTGCTTCATGTTTAGATGAACACCTTGCTCTAAGTTTCTTAAGGAGTCATCAATAAAATAACATTCATTTAATTTTTCATTGAGTGTTTCACCTTTTAAGCCAACATCTTCGGCCATTTTCAAATAGGAGCTAACATCTGGTTTACATGACATATCTTGAACCATTTTGTAGTCACAGAAAGTTAAACCATCAAAAAGATCGGCAATGCCCAACAATACAATACATCTAAGGGCATGGGACTTGTATGCATTGGTGTATAGCCACATTTTCTCAAATTTTTTACTTTCTTTGATTTTTATCAATACGGCACGTAACTCCAAATCTGGTGTAATGATATCATGTAATGGCAAAGCGTCATCCACAAAGTTGTTGTATACAACAGGATCAATTTTCAAGTCAGGATGTTCATTGATTAATCCCTTGATTGCCAACCCGTATTGCTTGTAGTATTTCTCATTCAGTTTCTTGGCAATATCGTAAGAATCTAAATCCAAGATGTATTGGAAGTACTTGCGTATGAAAATTTGCATCAACATGTGAATGTTCAGCTTTTTGGAATACAAACAATTGTCGATGTCAAATAAAAATACCTTTGAGCAAGGAGTCTTGTCTGTGTTGTTCAAAATGTTTGGGTTAATGGTAGTTCCAGGACTTGTGTTCAAAATGGAGTTTAAGTGTTGTTGATTTCTTAAAAGTTGATTTTTTATAATATCACAGTACTCAATCTTTGACTGTTTGTTATTAGGAAGAAGAACCAAATTTATAAGTCTTTGATAGGTGGTTAACCCATTGTACTCGACATTTTCTATACCATCCAGCTTGTGTTGTTTTAGCTTCCAGTCATTGGATTGTAGAAGAAGATTGTCAAAGGATTTTGTTGAGTGAATGTGATTTATGATATCAATAAGCTCTTTATTAGGAGATTGTTCCTTGTAATCGGAAATGTTTACAGACTTTAAAGGTTTCTTTTCCATGATTAGTTTTTTTTTTATATAAAAGGTTTTTTGCAGTTGGGTACAATTCTAGTTTCTTTCTATTAATGTAATTTTTTTTTTGTTTTAGGATAGAATGATTAGTGAATAAATTGAAATTGAATTTCATAGAGTTGAGTTTAAATAAAGGATAAAATCGATAATAACATTGTGCATGTTTTGTTACAGGCAAATCAACACCAAAAAAATAAAACAATAGCAATAACCCCCAAACACGTTTTCCCGATTGCTTGTTTAACCGGCAATAAAGAGAAAAAAAAGGTCCGTGGGAGAACAGCTGCCGTGTAGCTGGAATTAGTCACCCGTGCTTGATAAGAGCGCAAAAACACTTGGGCAAAGCGCCCATTTACATATCTAAGCATTCGGATGTTCCGGAATCTTATAATTCTCTTTCACTACACCAAACTCTCCAAGTTGATGTTGTAGTTTTTTATCAAGTAATTCTCATACAGTTCATCTATCTTATCATTTGTGCTTTCAGTGGTTTCCGCCTTGATTGGCTCCTTTTTGAATTCCTCAATGAACTTTAGCCTCAACTCAGCAAACGTTTCCATATCAATTGTTTTCAGCTTATTCAATAATACTATGATGTTATTCATGTTCTTAGCTGTCAACTCGCTGTTTATCATTTCAATCAAGTTCTCCTTGTATGCTTTCGTAGTAATCAACAGGCTATCAATGTTCACTTTAAATCCAAATTCAGGATCATCAAAGAGCAGCTTTAATAAAACTTCTTTACAGGAGTCAAACAAAACAGAATCTGTTTTGAGAACATTTGTAAGCTTTTTATTATCATTGAGTGAATCTATGTCAATTAGCTCTAATACCTCATTCAAAGTTTTTAATACACTCTCATTATGCTTTTGATTCATAAAGTAAATCTTGTCGAGATAACACGATAATCTATCACTGGGTTTCTTTTCTTGATTGTTGAACTTATTCAAATATATTTCATTTATCTTTTCTCCATACTCTCGTCTCAAAGACTCCTTGCTTATGTATTTGCTTTCATTATTGGTAATATCAACATCTTCGAATTTAACGATGTTTTCGATTTCTTCAGTATCATAAACTAAGGAAAGAATTGTATCTGTAATACCGGTTAATCCAGTGTACACCTTATCAAATTCATTTATATTTAATAGTATGGAATCAAGCACGGCGTTATCATCAGATCTATAATTTTCTAAAGTCTTTAAGGCTTTTTCCATATCTGTTTACAAATAAATAATCTTCTATAAATACACCTTTATTTATCTTTAGGTTTGGTTGTGTTAATAAACAGGTTTGTTTGCTTTATAGTACAAAGATTCTGCTAACTGAAAACACCTTATTGTTATCAAAAAAAAAAAAAGATAGTTCCTTAAGTATTTACTATTTTTCGGTAGACACTTTTTTAGTCATTTCTCTTTATATACTACCCTTTATTGAATTTATACACTTAACAAAAACATGCTTAAGATTTGTGACAACCAAAACATTTGCAAAATTACATTCATTTTTTTGACCATTGTTTAAGTCCGACAATTAATAATATTGAAAAAAAAAAAAAAAAAGAAATGAAAATATATAAAAAATAATGTTGGAAATTTTAAAGTCATTTCTAAGTAGTTATAGTATTACTTCGCTCATTCAAAGTCCATTTATAATTTTTAGAGTCTACTGAAATAAACCTGAGACTTAAACTTGATACTTTGTTATTGTACTTATTACTCAAATTGAAGTAAAATGTTTTCTACACTACAAAAAAGATTTTTATATACCAGCATGGACAAACTTAAGTCATCTCACTACAATATAGTTTGTGATTCATCTGTGGCAGTTATTGGTGGTGGGCATGCTGGTATTGAGGCTATTAGCAGCTCCCAAAGAGTAATCAACAATTATCTGATGTATAATTCAAATGCTAAACTCAAACAGCCTGTCCTTATCACACCTAATGACTCTATTGGTAAATTGTCTTGTAACCCTTCAGTCGGTGGTGTTGGGAAAGCTACCATTGTAAAAGAAGTTGATGCATTGGATGGTGCTATCGGTAAACTTGCTGACACGTCTGCTACTCAATACAAAATTCTGAACAGAAGTCGAGGTATTGGTCTCTGGTCATTACGAATTCAGGTCGACAGGGATATGTATAAAAAAAACGCTGAAGCTTTAGTTAAAAAGTTGAATTTAAATGTTATTAATAACAAAGTAATTGATATTATTATAGACGAGAATGATAATAAGATTATTGGATGTCTATTGAATGAAAATAAGGTTGTTCTTGCGAGTCACATCATCATAACAACGGGTACCTTTTTAAATGGTGAAATCCATATAGGCCTAAAATCCATTCCAGCTGGAAGAATAAATGAATCCAACTCCACTGAGTTAGCAGAAACTTTGAAAAAGCTAAACTTTCCCATTAGTAGAATGAAAACAGGTACACCAGCAAGAATTGATAAAAATACCATCGACTACAGTGATCTTGAAAAGGATATGGGGGATTTGGGTGAAGATATTCAATTGTTTTCTTATGATCACAACAAAGGAATTGACTTTACTGTAGATGAGTCTAAAATTCTTCCATGCTACTTGACTGAAACAAACAAAGATATGCATGATTATTTAACTTCCAAGATGTTTGACAATTCGATACATTTCATTAAAGAAACTGTCAATGGCCCTAGATACTGTCCATCCTTAGAAGCTAAATTGCTTAGATATCCTGAGAGAACTCAACACAAAATTTGGCTGGAGGTTGAAGGTGCTGAAAACCAACTAGTATACCCCAATGGCATTTCTAACTCCCAAACAGAGGAAGTACAAGAGCACTTTTTGAAAATGATCAAAGGGCTTGAAAATGCTAAAATTGTAAACTATGCATATGGTGTTGAGTACGACTACATAGATCCAAGAAAGTTGAAACATACTTTGGAAAGTAAACTCCTAAGCCATCTTTATTTAGCCGGACAAATCAACGGAACCACAGGGTATGAGGAAGCTGCTGGACAAGGTATAGTTGCTGGTATCAATGCATCAATCAATTACATTAATCAGAACTCAAATGCTGATTTACCTTATTTGAATATCAATAGATCCAATTCCATTATTGCGGTTATGATTGATGATTTGGTCACAAAGGGTGTATCTGAGCCTTACAGAATGTTTACTTCAAGATCTGAGTTCAGATTGACATGCAGACAAGATAATGCTGATTTAAGACTAACTGAAATAGGCAAAGAGTCTTTAAGTATATCTAAAGAAAGATGGGAACTATTTTCTGACCATAAACAAATATACGACAAATTAGTTAAATACTTTGAAGAACCAAGATACAGTTCTTTAAAACTAAAGGAACACTTCAAGACATTGAATTTAAATTCAAGAACAAGTGAAAGGTTGAGCATCAAAAATTTATTCAAGTATCCTACAGTCACTCTCTCGGACTTGATTAAGGATAACGAAGAACTTCAAAATGCCTTCAAATGGAATGAAATTCCGAGACATGTTCTTTACTCCTTGGAGGCTTGGTGTAAGTATAATAAAGCCATAGAGGTACAAAACAAATCCATCAAGGCATTTGAATCTCAAAATGATTTTAGTGTTCCTGAGAATTTTGATTTCCATCAAATTGAAAATATTTCAATGGAATCTAGAATTGCTTTGAATGAATTGAAGCCTACCAATATGCAGCAGATTAAGTCTCTCCAATCAGTAAAACCTAGTGACTTTTGGAATATTTACGTTTATCTGAAAAAAAACAAAAATGCACAACAGTAAACTTTTGACTTAGGTAGATTGTTAATATAAACTGCTTCCCAACTAATGGCCACCCATATATATGTAAATAGCTATAAAAACTTATTATAAGAAACTTCAATTATATATTCCAATTTATACAATGTTTTCCAATTCCTTAGCGTAAGAATTTACAATAACAATAGGGTCTATAGCAGTTTCCTCTTGTTCAAACTCGTCCAAAACTTCATCATTGACAATACTATCAAAGTTAATAACTCCATTATCTTTAACTTCCCAGTTTCTTTGGTTGGCAAACTCAATCACTTCTAAATCAGATTCAAAGTATAGCAAAGTTCTGGCAGCTCCTAATCTTAGACCGTTTTTATAACTGCTTTGTATGTTGTCCCCAATTTCGTTTCTACATAGTTCCAAGAATCCAGATTTGAATGAGATTATATATTTATCTGAGGTGTCTTTATTTTGGAAAGACTTTAAAACTCCTCCGTAATTTCCTTCGTTTAAGCATATGTCCAAATTCTTCCCAAAAGAGGCATACTTACTATTATCGAAATCTGGCAAAATTGTGTTGTAATAGCTTAGTAATTGTTGGTGTTGTATAAAATTACCATTGGCTAGTAAGCTTATTAAGTGCAACCACATCAAGTCAATGTTTTCAGAGAGTGGCGTTATAAGAGAAATGTATTTGGAGAAAGACTGTAAGTCAGCAGGAGATGTCAATAGAGATGATTGGCATATGACTTCAATAATTTTTCTTGAGATTTTCAAATCATTCTCATTAACGTTGGATTTACTTGATGGTGTCAATAAATCATGTTTAGATAATTCTACTATTAGCTTTGGGGCCAACTCAAGAACAGTTTCGTATTTACCGTGGTTAAATGCTAAGTCTAAAGCACTAGTCAAATCAGCTAAAATAGACATATTATGTATTATAATTTCTGGATTGTATCTTGGTTGTAATATAGTAATATAGAAGTATCAAATATAACATTTTGATTTACAAACTTCAAAAAAAGTCGTTAAGGCATATTGGGTATTTTTTTTTTTTGCCACCTTTAACATTTTCCAGCAGCAATCTTTTCCTTTTTCTAAAAACGTGACCAAACCCCAATTTCACTTGTCATGAAATTATATATACGTTATTGCAAATGTTATTTTATGAATTCAGATAAAACGTTATTAGTTATTGTAAGAAAAAAGAATTCTCTATACTCAAGCAAATATATAGTTACATTAATAAAAGAGCAAGTGAGTAAACCCTTCCTGTTATTATTCATCTAGGTACTCAACCATTACTTTAGCTTTCAACGGACTTCCTTTAGACAATTTCCTTACTTTCCTTTGAAGAACCATTATTCTGCTTCTAACACTAGCCGATGTTTTTAAATCATTTTTATTTAACTTGATAATTATTTCCATAGGAGTGGCATTATCACCTTCAATAATGGAAAACGAAAACAAATTGTCTCGGATGTTACCACCAGGGTTAACACCACATATCAAAAACATTACCATCCCTACGTATCTTGTCCACCATACGATTTTGGCATTCATCTTTTTATCATATTCTAAATTGTCTCCTTTGAAAGCAGCCGAAAGTCTTTGGTTCATAATCAAATTCTCTAACTTTTTCTTATAAGCATGCTCATTATCAGGGACATCACCTCCCCATCTCTCACAAAGGGCTATGCCCACCAAGGCTCTAATCTTGTGTGATAAACCGTGACAGCCAGCTATTATCCCAGTGTCAGCTATATGTAAGGCAGCTGTAGGTTGAAGTTCCTTTGGGTAGCCAGCATGCACAAACGCAAGGTTACAAACTGCAGGGGCAACTCTATCCAAAATGAGTTTTGGTATTCCAGTGTCAGGCAAAGACGTCAATAGTAGCTTTAAATATTTGTCCACTCTCATTGGTGCATAAGGTTTTGTGCTAATCATTATAGGATCTTGGGATCTAATACTATTTGGAATACTGGAATATAGCAAACCTTCTCTCACACCACCGTCACAGAAATGCATGGATTTTAACGGAGGTAAAGCTTCAACCGTGGCAGACATCAATAGTCCCAGAGCAGGCAGTTGTTTGCTTCTCTTGTCAGAAACTTTAAATATTTTAGATGTGTCATTTCCTGGAATGTGGCCTTTCAGTAGTAAATAGTCAACTGTTTTTGCAAATTTTTCAGATGAGCATACATACCCATTAATGATTGTTTGAATTGGATATCCGCCATCTTCCTCTTGGGATATCAGCAAATGACCCAAGCTTCTCATTCCTCCTCCGCAAGTATACACATCAAATCCACCAGTGGCTTTAGCATGTTCCACAAGTTCTTCTGGAATATTAATACTTAAAATGGCTTTAGAGACAGCGTCTTTAATCTCTGAAAACAAATCCTTGATGTCCTCCGTCTGTATTCTTCTTGATATAACACCCACACCATATGGAAGAGTGACAGGAGAACTGGAGACTTTAACGACACCATTCTTACATTGAATCCAAGAAAGAATAAAAGAACCGCCCCCAACATCGATAAATAGCCCAGAAACTAAATTGAAGGATGAAATAACCCCATAACATCCAACATCACATTCTTGATTTTTGTTAAACACTGTTACGTGCCAATTTGTTGCCTTATAAATTTCATCTATAAGCTCTTTACAATTAATGATATCTCTCGTTGCTTCACATGCAACAACCCTGACAAAGTCATGTGACACTCCGAAGTCTTCACAAATGAGTTTGAATCTCTGGATGGCATTGCATATTTCAACTATTATTTCATGTGGAATTGGTCTTTTGTTATTACCGCTCATGTACTGAACATCAAATAATGAAATACCTAATCTATCCTTGTATACTGTAGGCATGATTCTTGCATGATGAGGTGCCTTTGATGATATTGAAAAACGTATACCATTAGAGCCGATGTCAACAACGGCTACCAAAGATCTTGACACTATATCAGTTTCGGAAACAGACATCTATATTATTTTGGATATGTATCTGAGTTTTGTTTGGGTTCTATTGTTGAACAATGTTCAATTGTTGTGAGGAATTATAGAAGGGAAAAAAAATTTGCTTAAAAATTCCAATCAGAGTTCATAGCGTATTAAAGTCACAATTCTATTTTTTTTTTTTTCAGCTACGTTTACCGGGACCGGTCATGGATAACTGAGTCATTAAAAAAAAATGAAACTAAAACATTTGATGTTGCTATATAAAGTTGTAGTATCAAGCTAGTCTTCACAAACCTCAATGTCGGAACCTAGAAATTCAAGACCTTGTATTTCTTTGGCTTTACTTACTTTGGGCATTTCAAAGCTAAAATCAGATTCATGAAAGGATATATCTTTTAGTTTAGACATGCCTTTACTAATAGATCTCTTACTTGTAATTGGTTTGATCAAGTAACTTTTTTCATCATTGTACTCCTTTATTCGATCATCATAACTTTCCGTTGACAATGACATTACATGATAGTCATCTTTCGTTACTTCAGGTGTATATTGGGTCTTTTTCTGACGTCTGTCAGTTTGTCTCATTTGAGGACTATAAATTACCACGCTATTGTTATTACTGATGAAGCTGGACTGTTCACAATTCTCAAAGCTATATTCTTTGATCTTATTTACGATTCTAGAAGTGTCTTGTTCAACATCACTATCAAAATCATAGACAAACTTTGTTGAACCCTTTTTTGAAGGCGAAGACTTCTTTGTAGTAATTTTACATGATAAAAGATCCATTTCCATTTCTTTAATTATTTCTTGTGGTCTAATTGGATTTTTTAGATGACTGAAGGACAACCTGTTCTTTTTTGGCTTCTGTTTTAGTACATACATTTCAAGCTCAGTGTCGCCCCAGCTAGATGAGCTACTATTTATGATATTTTTTTCAGCATGCACAGAAATCGGTGGATCTATTTCCAATTCACTTGGTTCATCCAAGTCAGAAATGTTAAGATTGGGTTTACTTTTTGGTGTCGACAGTTTTGTTTGATGATTTTTGTTATTTTCACAAGAAATTTTTGCTTTTTTGATCAACGTTTTAGGTATACCTTGATGACAACATAAATGTCTGCATTCGTTCTTGTTTTTACAAGTATGATGGCATGTGTAATTTCCATTATTTAATTTGTTTCGGGATGTTTCAAAACTTGCAGAAGTATTTTCAGAATCAGACAGATGAAGTGTTGTATTTTCTGTTTTAACTCTCTGCACAGCTTTGTTTAGCATATTTACTATGTCTTTGCTGTTATCTTCTTCTTCAAATCTGTTTGATGTGGTATTATTGGAGCTGAACTCTTCGAAAGTCATATCACAAGTGTGACTAGGTAGGACATGTTTTAGATTGTCTGGGCATTTAACACATATACTAACGGTTTTATTGCTTCCTGCTACTTTCTCAATACTAGCAGAAACGCTAAAATACTCAGTTTGACTTTTCAACTTCACTGGTACAATAAATGTTTTATTTTTAATAATCTTGCTGAAGGAAATTTTTCTGTAATCACATAAATCATTTTGGGAGTTTTTGATCATGATATCCACTGTATGATTTTGTGAGTAACTGTAACCCTGTGGTTGTTTAGTCAAAGACATAATACCTATTTCTAATTGACTCAAACATTTTCCATTACTTGATACCACTGTGTCTAAGTATTTTGCAGATAAAGCAATTTGGGGAAGCTTCATTATTTTTTCTTTCATCTTATAGCCTTTTCCTGGTTTTAACCCCAAGTAATATTCTAGCTTATTAGGTTTTAAGGCTTGTAATTCAGATAGGTTTTTAAAATTTTTTGCCTTCAATGATTTGATAGATTGTGGACCAAGTGACTCTATTTGTAAAATTGTTCTAAGGCCATCGTCCCAGGCTTTACTATTAAGACTTCTTTTCAAAAATAAGCTATTGAACAAACCATCCCCTTTCTTTTGAAATATCATAATTTCACACAATGCAACAATTATTCTAGTAGCATTTTTCCAAATTTCAGACATATCTTGTAAAATTGATGACCTTATTTGATTAAAGTTATCCTGGTCTAATATCTCCATGCTATCAAGCTGAAACTGCAAAAGCAAATAAACCCTTTGCCAATATTCACTGAATAAAAACTTTTTATTACTGTTTTTCTTATCCAAAAGTGAATACCTAATTTTTGGAGAAGTATTTATAGTTCTTAAAAAGATTTTTTCATTATTTTTGATACTTTTATTATGGTGTTCTGTAATTGCTCTTGAAACTAATTTTAATAAAGCATTAATACTATAATCTGGAATATTGACTTTTAAGACATTGATAGACTTAAAGCTCAAATAATTTCTGCACATGGTTTTTCCGTATTCTGTACATATGTATTTATTAGACTTCTTGTCAAATGACACTAAGTCAGAACTTAACAAAATATCAAAAATGTTTTTACTTATATCTTCTAAATCACCCTCAGCATTTATTGACAATGCATTTTCCATATTATAGTAAGATGGATTTTTTCTATATCTGGTGAAATAATACGTCAAGGATATCCATTCTTTACATGTTTTGACATTATCAATTGATCCAATTTCAATTTCAGTACAAATATGCTCTAAAAATTGAAAATGGATAGTGCTTTCAATGGGACTGTCGCATGTCAACATTGTTTTATAAAGCTTTTCTTTGTCCTTAGTTGTTAAGATAACAGCCACCCCGTTCTCATATGTCCCGGGTCTTCCTGATCTTCCAATCATTTGTTGAATATCTAATTCAGAATATTCTTTTTCTCCTTCAGAAGACCAGTGTTTTGTTCCCTTGATAATCACTAGAAAACAATTTATGTTGACCCCTACCGCTAATGTACTTGTCGAGCACAACACAAATATTTTGTTGTCTCTAAAGAGGTTTTCAATAATTTTTCTGTCGTTGAGAGATATACCAGCATGATGATAAGCCACTCCTTTGTAACATAATAACTTTAACGACTCATCTTCAATATATTCAATGTTGTTTGATGTGCACTTATGAGAAGCATTTTGGGCTATCAATTTGGCTGTTTGCTGCGTGGAACTCCTCGTTGCACAAAATATTAAAGTAGAATTTCCCTGAGAATACTTTTTTATTAAAGCAGGAACCTTGGTAATAAAAATCTTCTCTTGCTGAAAACTATTTTTTGAGTCTATTGGCAAAGCCTCTACAACTTTTTTTAGCTGAACAGGTCTATATGATTGATCAAAAGTAAGCAAATCACAGGTTTTGGAATTTGTTGTTAACCATTCTTTTATATCACCTATATTAGGCACGGTTGCACTAACAGCAATAAATCTTATTTTAGAGTTCAATTTCTTTATTCTTGTTATAACAGCTTCCAAAACTGCACCCCTATCCTGATTAATTGTATGTATTTCATCAACAAAGCACAATTTTATTGACATGAATGATTTCTTATAGTTATTCCATCTTCTGGTAAGAAAATCTAATTTTTCAGGTGTGCATAAAATTAAGTTTAAATCATAAAAACTGTTTTTTTCATACTCTACTGTATCGCTAGTGAGTAAACCAACTTTAATTTTTTTGAACTTGCTTTGCCATTCTGAGAATTTTTCTTGGCATAAGGCTTTTGTTGGTGCCATATAAATGATTTTTAAAGAATTTAATGAATTTGAATGCTTTGTTAAGCACTTTATGATTGCCATCTCAAATAACACCGTTTTTCCAGAGCCAGTTGGAGCACCAACGACAACATTGTTTTCAGATTGGTATAAAAATGGAAAGGCTTCACTTTGCATTCTGTTGAAAGAGGTAAAATCAAAAATATTCTTGTAAGAGTCAGGAACAGAGTTTGCCACATTAACCAAAGGATTATTATTAATGGTTATTTCAGATTTTAAGCATTGATCATTGGAAGTGTCATCGGCCGTTACTGTGTTAACATCAGATACTGTACATCTAGGAGAACGTGACTTCAAGCTTCGTGATTGCTGGGTTTTTTGCTTTTTTCCTGTAGAATTTAATCCACTGAATGCATCTAAAAAATCCAGATCTTGGTTTAAGTATGAATTATTTTTTACAATTGATCTTTTTCTTTTGATGTTCTTCTTTATAGGAGGTAACTCATCAATAATATTGTTGTGTCTTATAGTTTTAAAATCTTTCACCATGTCTAATAAAACAATTGTTTGGGTGGAACCTACTAATTTTCTTGTCTTTATGACAGACAAAATAAAATAAATTTACTTTAAAGCTTTTACCTTCATTTATTTGCAAAACTTCAAATTTGATGTGTATTTATTAAAGTGTATTGCAAAATGATATCTTGTACTATTGATTAAACTCTTTTTTTCCCTGTGGATTTTCATTTACAAAAATAAAAGTAAAATTACTCAAAGCGTACACGGGTATTCTTTTTTAGATATGTTTTTGGTGCTAAGCGCATTTCGTCTCAAAATGAAAAAAAAACTGGGGTTACCTTTTTTTTTGAATCGCTTCTTGTAAATTATCATAATTTCAAATTAAAGTTATTGTTCTCAGTCTTAAAACACTATACGATACCAGTTTGAATGCACACTGTTTACATATAGCAAACTTAACATTAACAAAAAAAATGGAAAAAGATTTATCTGAGCATCTAAAAAGATCGAGAATGACTATAAGTCCCGTCAGTGGAAAATTGGAACTGACAGATGATCAAGTCAATGATCCTTATAGAGATAGTTCAGCACGTCCTTTTAATAGCTTGGATCAAGTCATAAAAAAACAAAAACAAAATGAAAAAGAGAAAAGTCCAAGTAATGGATTTCTTCTTTCAGATCTTTTGTCGAACGATCAGTTAGGAAATGAAAATGGCGGATCACATTACAAAGATATAAATTTGGATGATGAATCTTCTGAGGATTCGAATAGCATACTGGTGGGTTCTAGGTCAGTTCCAAAAGTCATGATAAAATTTAAAAAAGCAAAGTATGGTCTATATGCCAATGTGCCTGTACAAAAGGGATGCGAAGCAACTTTACAGCATTTTACTGATAAAGTAGAAAAAAGCTTTGAAAACATGGACGTCATATGTAGCACTATTAAGAAAAGTCTTCTTCAGTATTCACCCTCTAGTGAGTTAGCCAACAACGAATTGGTCATATATGTAAAAGAACTAGATTTAAATCTAGAGGAGGATAACAAATACAATAAAAATATCACACTACAAGACTTGTGTTCAATTTACAGAAGCTTGTCCGAGAATACCAAAACATTAGACGATGAATTTACAGGAATCTTAACATTTGAAATTAACACAAAAAAGAGATTCTTAAACAGATACAATGAACTTGTAGAGTTAGTAGATAACAGAGGAAACCTAACACATATAAAGAAATTCACAAATGATTCCGGACATCCTGTAGTTCTTGATGATGAAAACGATGATAACTCTATAGACAACAGAATTATTAACACCACAGGCACGTTTGGAGAAGAAGATGAAGTTGTTATAATAGATTGAATGTACAATATAAATGTTTATTTCGGATATGCTTAGTTTTTTTATCTTGTTATGTCTATAGGAACGTTTAGATGTATTTTTTTACCGCGTTTTTTTTTTTTTTTTCTGAGTATTTAATCAATTCAGGAGGAAGTATTCTGTAAAATAAAAATACTTAATTATTTCCTCTGTGTTTCATAGATAGCTAAGATAAAGTGACAAGTAAATATATAAACAAGTAAAATACCATAAAAAAAAAAGTTAAATTTGTGATAATGTCATTTTTGGAGAAGTGGGATTGTGTTTTGCCAGAAACATATCATAATAATATATCAGAAATTTTAGAGAACAAGATAAAAGCTGACAAAAAAAGCATAATGTTTCTGAAACTAATTAGTGTTTTAGAAACAACAAGAAAAATATCTAACTTTAAAGAGTGTAATAAGAAGAAGGCTACAAAAGTAAATTTTTTTATGAGTAAACCAATGATGAAACAACTTTCAATAAAGCCTACAATGAGTAATATTAACATTGCACCTACAGCTAGCAAATACTTGGTGTCTGCTGAATCTACCACAATAGCTAAAGAATATCTTAAAATAAAAGAAAATACTGCTCAGTTTTTAGCTTCTACATCAAAAAGAGATTTATTGATCATTCATATACCGAATTCACAAACGGTGATTAATTCACAAAGCTATCAGCTGCTACAAAAAGTCAGATATGATGTTCAGTCAAAAAGACTAGATTTTAAAGAATGGGTTCTTACTATTTCTGCAAAAGACATTCTTGCTAATGATTTATTAGATAACAATTTAAAAAACTGCTTAGATTATAGTAATAGCATACAATGTTTACAGGATAAACCAATTATTCATACCTTTTTATTAAAAAACAACGACAGAAAAATCAATGGTGAGGTTTATTCTTTCAAACAAACTTTTAAGTCGTTATTTTGGAAATTACCAATGATCAACAAAATAGATCCAAATGATTTTAGCTCAACGGAGAAATTTGATAGTAGAATTTTCTTCTGTAAGAAGCTTCCATTGATAGCGCATCAAAAACCGAAACCTAAAATTAAATTTAATATGTGGGTTATAGCAAATGAAATTATTAAAAGAATGTGCTGGAAGGTTTTTACTTTGGATCCTAGAGCTAACTTACTAACAAACGAAACTTTCCAAAAACATGATGTTAGTTATTTTTTAAATTCAGATAAAAGATTCTTTGAAGAAAACGTCTTTACCTTCATCTTTTCAAAAGTTATGGATTTTAGAATCTCTTTTAAAAACAAAACTTCCGGTGATCATAAACAAGAAACATTCCTATATAAATGTGAGAATAAAGATGAAGTCCAAAAATTCCATGCTTTAGAGTTAGACTCAAAAGCAGATGAATTAGATTTGTTGGTGCTAAACAAAAACACTTCTGTGTTAAAACCATTATGCATCGAGACTACTACATCACATATCGGCATTACAAATGCTGCTGTAAATGAAAGTACCTTTTATTTTGATAGCATTTCAGTAACAAACTCTACTTCTAGATCTGATATCAATTTTGGGTCTAAGAAATATATACCCAAAGTATTTTGCAACTTTAACAAATTGAACAAAAAAATATTACAAAAACTTTATCATTCAGACCAAATTACTGTTTTTGAAGGTGAAGATAAGGATTTTGCCGACTTAACATGTCAAGTAATTCTAAATCAAAAAAGTTGTATCTTTTTTACCGAATGCATGGACTTTATACAAATAAATCCAAAAACGAAGCAACTGTACATCTACCAAGAGGTAATGCAACTGTGTGAAATTTTTGAGAACATCTATATTGTTTTCACTGATTGTGAAGATCAGACCATAGAACGTTTACAAAAGTGTAAGTTAGCTTTATTGGAAAACTTCCAACAATTCTCAAGAATAAACATTTTTGAACTGGATTCAGATTATTATGAGGGTGGTTTTACGGAAGAAATTTTAATTCCGTTGATATTACAAAATTCAATTGATTCTAAAAACATTAATTTCAACTATTTGATTGAGGATAACGAAACTGTCTATGAATTGTTGGCCATTGGGTTTGACTTGTACACTTCAAATATATTGAACACAGTCAGCAAGTTAATAAATAAAATAATCAACAACAGTTTGTCATATGAAGAAAAGATAATTGTAACCAAGAGAATACATGATAAGATTTCAAGGTATTTAAATGATTAAAACTTTGATGAAAGTCGAATTACCCGATCTCAGGGCTTGTTTCCAAAATAGATTACTGTAGGTCACCGAGAGCAAAAAAAAAAACATAAAATTTTTTTTTTCACGTTTTGTTTTTTCTGTGAAAAGCAAATTATTTTGACCTAAACAACACACATACACACCAAAATAATTAAAACCTTTTTTTTTTTTATACTTTGTTTTTATATTGTATAAACTTGATCTATAAATATCAACATATATAAAAACCATACAAACAATCATAAGTTAATCAGTCAAACTATAAAATCTTGCTACTATGGTTGTCTTATCTGCATTTATTGCTAACAAAAACGGTAAGCCTATTGTCTCTAGACAATTTAGAGATGTCGAAAAAAATAGATGTATTGAATTGTTGAATTATTTCCAATCTGAATTCACCACCAACAAAAGCCAAGGGAACTTTATTGAGGCAGAAGATGAGCATGTAAGATACTTGTACAAGCCAATTGATGATTTCTACATGGTTTTGATAACCAATTTGCAATCAAATATTATACAAGACATAAAAACATTGAATACCTTTGCTGAAACTGTCAATGCTTTATCATCCTGGCTGCTTTACAAGTCCTTAAATGATTATGTTCCATTGAAGTCTAGTGATGAAGATTTGTTATACCTTCACGCCTTTGATTTCATCAATGCATTTGATGAGATCATAGTCAATGGATACAAAGAGAACTTAAAGAGTAATCAAGTTATGAACCACCATAACATGTGGTGTATGGAGGAAACATGGAAGAACATCAATGATGAATCTAAAGAAAAGGCTGCCAAGGAAAACAGAAAGAGAGAACTGGAAAACATGGGCAGAAGAAACAGTGGCATGGGGTACCAAAGCTTCGGTAATGAGCGTGGAACAAATGCTGATCCTAATGTTTTGCAAGAAGCTTATGACAGTTATTATTCACACGCTTCTAACTCAGCCAGGGAATCCTTTTTACACTCTCAAGAACAGCAACATCAAACTTCTCAACGTGAACACTATGAGGAACCATTTGAGAACATCATTGGAGAGATCGTTGTCGAAGAACCTGAAAATGTTTCAGGGTTGATGTTTACCATAAAGGAAGTTGTAAGTGCTCAAATTTCTAGAGACGGTGATATTGAAAACAGTGAATTGAAGGGAACTTTAGAATTGAAGATTGCTAATCCTGAGTATACAAATGTTAGCATGAAGTTGAATTTAAATAATCCTAAAGACAAAGCATACAATTTCAAAACACATCCTAATATTGATAAATCAGCATTTTTGAATAGTTCTGTATTGAAGTTGAGAGACTCTAAGAAGTCTTTCCCATCAAACGATCAAGCTTTAGGTGTATTGAGATGGAGACAGGTTTCAAGCAATGCTGATGAGGCAGAAGCCTTGGTACCATTCAAAATACAAGCATGGATCAGCCAAGTTGAGGAAAATAAATACGAAGTTACCTTTGAATATGAATTGAATGAAAAGTACGAAACCTTTGGTGAGTCCATGTTTGTCTTACCTATAAACCAACACTCCACAGCTGAAATTACCGACTTTGGTGACTTTGATGAAAATGCTATACAAATTCTAGGATATGATCATTCTCAAGGATTGGTAATAAAGGCTAATGGATTTAATTCTAACCAAGGGGTTTTCACAATTACAGTTGATAACGTTGAGTCTGAAGAATCTTTATTCCCTATCAATGTATCATTTGCTAACCTGTCTGACGATGTATCGAATAGTTTGAGTAATGTATCTGTTGCAGAAGTAGTCACAGCTGATGAGGAACCTGTTGAGGAGTATGATATGTTTGTATTTGTTAAAAATGATAGTTATGCTATAGTATAGCTGGTATATATCTTTAAGTAAGTAAATAAAAACAAGCAAAACGGTATATAAACTATTTGAATTATATCTTTATGTTGTTTTAAAAAAGACTTGAAGTCAATAATCGTATTTGGTAGCGAACCATTGTCATGTATTTACTTTTTTTACGGTATGATTCTTTTACTAATTTTTTTTTTTTTTTAGAGCTATGGGTGGCAAAAGTTCTTTTTTAAACACTGATACGCAATTTATATGAACCTTTCACTTTCTTAACAAAAAGACACAAAGCATTTGAATAGAACCAAAAAAAAGGTACCAATAGAAAATTAAATAAAATGAATCACGATCCGTACTCTTGGGGGCGTCCATCTGACGCTATGTATGGGCAATATAACCATCAAATTGCCAATGCACCAACTTCATTGGAAAACAATATGTCATCTGGCACTAATCAACATACAACCAGCCCAATAGTCACTGGTACCTCTGTAGTAGCAATCAAGTACAACAACGGTGTAGTCATGGCAGCTGATAACTTGGCATCCTATGGATCTCTTTTGAGATTTCCAGGTATAGAGAGATTACACAAGGTTGGAAACAACACCATGGTTGGTATCTCTGGTGATGTGAGTGACATGCAATATCTACTTGAAATCTTGGATGAATTGAGTGTTGAGCACAACTATGATAACGATGAATATAGTGACAATGTTGATCAGTTGGAACCGGATTATATTTTTACTTATTTAGCCAATTTGATGTACCACAGAAGAACCAAGATGAATCCATTATGGAATGCTTTGATTGTAGCAGGTGTCAACTCAAAGACTGGAGAACCATTTTTGCAATACGTTAACTTGTTAGGTGTCAAATACTCATCACCATCCATAGCCACAGGATTTGGGGCCCATTTAGCCATTCCATTGTTGAGAAAGTTAGCTGATAGTGAAGAAGAGGCCAGAACACTTACAAAAGAACAAGCCGTGAAAGGAATCAAGGATTCAATGAAGGTTTTGTTCTACAGAGATACTAGATCATCCAAGAACTACTCCTTAGCTATAATTGATAAAGACGGTGGTATAACTTACGATAATGACGTCAATGTTGAAGACATGTCATGGAAATTTGCCAAGGACATCAAGGGTTATGGTACACAAAAGGTATAACCAGTAAATGTTGTTTATATATCTAAGATTTTAGCAGTTTTTGAGTTTTAAAAAAACATTAAGAGTGATCCTTTTCATTGTTGTTGATAGATCATTGATCTTTATTTTTTGTAAGTGTGTAAAGAACGGTATTTATGATATGATGGTGTAAAAATAGATAAATTAGGTAGCGTTTCTGTAGCAATCTCTATTTAGTTAAAGCAATGTTTTTCCTCCATTTTTTTTTTTTTTTTTGGCTTTTATCAACAGACTGAAAAAAAAAAATAATAATAACAACTCCCCTAATTTGAAACAAAAACTATACTTAGAGCTGTTGATTAAGGCCTAATGGATAATCACAGCTTGATTTTACACGTTTTGGGAACCTCTGGAGGTCCTGTGAATACAAGAACACAGGGATTTCTATTCCAATATGAAGACGGATATTTCATGGTTGATGGTGGAGCTGGGTTATCAGTGTTGCCTGACCTATTCAAGAATCAGCGTTTGAAAGAAAGTGAAACAGATAGTGTATCTTATTTATACCAAAGTACTAATCATACTGATGAAAGTAATTTAGGAATCAGTGTAAAAGCTTCTATTAAGAAGTTCACTGCAGATAGTCTCCCGATATGCGACTTAAGTAAAGACAATTTCATAAACAGATTCACGGGAAACAACATAATTGAGAAATCAATGGATTTATATTCCAGAGTTCAAAATGTATTTATAACGCATCCGCATTTAGATCATATCAATGAATTAATTATTAATTTACCTGTTCTGTATGGCTCTGGTCTTTCTGACTTAAAGAAAGTTATACATGGTTCGACCACCACTAACTCATACATTCAAGAGCATCTATTAAACTATAAAATATGGCCAGACTTAACAAATTCAACTCCATTGAATTCCAAGCAACCAGAAGTGATGCTTAAAGATTTTCCTGCGAACCAATCCTACAATCCTGTAAATGGAATTGATATAATCCGAATGAGTCTGAATCATGGTGAGTGTGAAATCGATGATGAGCTTTGTACAGTGGAGTCTAGTTGTTACATGCTACTGAACAAAAAGAAAAGACATTTGCATTTGATATTTGGTGATTGTGAGTGGGATGAGGAAAAATTCCCCTTGCTGATCTTAAAGACACAGGAATTGCATGAAAAATTTAAATATAAGCTAAAAACTATTGTAATTGAATGTTCCAGCATAAACGTGGATAAATGTATCAATCTGTATGGACACATGAATCCAGATTCCCTTTGTATGACATTGAGCAAGTTCCATCATGTCTTTGATGAAAGACAAAAAATAAACCTGTGCATAACACACGTGAAACAAACTATAACAGCAAAGGATCCTAGAGTAGTTATTATGCAGCAGATTAAAGATGCGTTAAGTAGAAACAATATGAGCATGTACCTTGAAACATCACTTTTGCTGAATGGTATATCTTATCAACTTTGATCGAGGGGTGGATGGTAAGAAACGAAAAAAAAAAAAGATAAAAGATGTTAGTTAAATTTTGTTCAATATATATCATGCTGTGATAAGAATTCTTTTCTTTGAATCTATACAATTATACCACCACCATTAATTAAGTCCATTTCATTATCTTCCATAGGTTTGAATTGGAACTTCTTAGGTAGCTGAGATAATGAATTCAACTCATTTGGCTTCAGATCTCTGGTGAACTTGTTAGAATCAACAATGTATTTGGTGTTATCCGCGTTATTTTTTGATGTAGTTGGTTTAATTTCTGGCTTTTTAGGAGTGTATTGTTTTATAACCAAAGGCTTGAAAAAGTTAGTTAGCCACTCTTTAGCTGATATACATTCAGAGCTACTAGGATATAGGTTTTCAGACCCACTGCATGGATGAGCAATGGACTTTGATGATGATGAGTCAATTATCTCCAAAGAGTCACCTTTGCTAAAAGTGAACTTGATTAGTGGTTCATAATGATATAAAGATTTATTTACTGTGGAGAATAGTTGCTTTTTGACTACAGATGATGTTGATAGCATGATAATTTATTGTAATAAACCAGATTAATGTATGGGTTTATTTGATTGGTTCTATTTACAACTTATCAATCATTAAACATGTTACTTGAGGAAAGAAGAAGTTACGTTTGCAACCCTTAGATTATGGATTTTGGTGTACCGCTAAAAAAACATGTACATAAAAAATATTGTGCAAGTGTGAATGGGTTACTTGCTTTTTTTTTTTCAGAAGCTTCATTTCCGTAAAACGGGCACTTCACGTGAAATTTACATTACAGAACGCTTCATTGGCCAGAGACTGTATAATACGAAGCATAATGTTATATTCTTCGTGCATGTTTTCTTGAAAGACAAAGAGGGACATTAATTTCTCTCTTTTCAAAGACTTACTGCTATAGCTATTACAATAGAAAAAGTTATGTCTACTATTTTTGTATACTTTGCAAAAAATAAAAAATTTTTGATTTATTTAAATTTTTTTATGTTAAAAGTTTACATTTTCAATTATATATTTTTTTATAAAAAAAAAACACAATGTAAACACTTATGCAAGCCAACATCTTAAAGGGCTTGAATTTGAAAACGGAAATTAATGATGATTATGAACAAGAGTACTATACATTATCTCACTATTTATTTGTAATCTGCGGTAATTAATATGATCTTGACCATATGACAAGTCGCTACTAAAAAAGATGTTTCCGTTATTGATAGGCTTTCAATCAGCGAAAGATAATTGATTTTTAAACCCCGATTAACCAAAAAAAAAAAAAAAAAAGTAAATAAAAAGTAAAAAAAAAATTCAATTTAAATTGATGTTGTGAGTCATCCAAGTTATAATGAACTAATGTTATAAATCACAACTCTTGTAGTGTTAGTAAGATCATGATATTAATTCAATAAAAACACCATTCGAAAAAAACATTAAAGAAAAAAAATGGTTTCAAAGTCTTTGCAAATGGCAAAATTCCAAAACAACATTCTTGATAAGAATGGTAACCAAATTAAAATTGGATTTGGTGTTGGTTCATACTGGAGAATCTACAAATCCGAAAACAAAATTGAATTTGTTCCTGAGCTGGTAAACCAAATCAAGCAAGCAATTGAAAACGGGTTTGTAATGATTGATGCTGCTGAAGCTTACTGTACTTATGATGAAATTGGTATTGCATTGAAAGAACTCAATGTTAAGAGAGAAGACATTTGGATTACCGATAAGTACATCAATTGGTCATACAAAGAGTTCAACAGTACTGGTCCAATATTTTCTGTTAATAGGTCCTTAAAAATTATGGGTTTAGATTATGTTGATATGTACTTGTTACACACACCTGATATCGATAAGGAATCTGCAGGTATTACTCTGGTTGAGGCTTGGAAGCAATGTGAGCAATTGGTTAAGGAAGGCAAAGTTAAAAACATTGGTGTAAGTAACTTCAGAGTGAAGGACTTGGAGGAAATCATGAGGGTCTGTGAAATCAAGCCTATGTGTAACCAAATTGAATTCCATCCATATTTACAGCAACAATCTGCAGGTATTAGAGAATACTGCTTCAAACACGGCATCCAAATAGAAGCATTTTCGCCATTAACACCAATCACCAAGATCAAGGAAGGGGAAGACAACCCTGTCATGCCAATTCTAAACAGATTGGCCAAGAAATATAATAAAAATGAATCACAAATCTTGTTGAGATGGTGTACTCAATTGGGTGTTTTGCCATTGACCACAACATCCAACAAAACTAGAATACAAGAATACCTGAGTATCTTTGAGTTTGAAATGACTCCTGAAGAAATCCAGGAAATTGTTGATGTCAAGGACAAAAAATTCTTTAGAGGATGGATGCACAAGTTCTATCCTGAAAGTGTTGAGGAATGTAACGCTGGTTTATAAGCATCATTAATCTTTTTTCTTTTAAATATTCCCATTATATATAATTATTCATGTAGTATCCTTTTTTAAAGATGATCTCCATTCCTTAAAGCTGGAAGAAATAACTCTGTCAAAGCCATCTTGCTTGATGAATTCAGGGTCTTTGACTTCAATTAAATGCCAGTGATTGTTTTGGAATTTCATTTGGTAGTATCTTTCCTTTTCAGAGCTGACAACAGATTCTTTAACCCATTCAATGAATTTCGCATAGAAATTGGCAGCCTCTTGTAGTTGCAATTTGATTTGAGCATTTCTTCCAAATCTCTGCAAGAATCCAGGAATTTCAGATGTTGAATACTCTTCAATTCCTCTTAGTATATAATTGTCATCCACAAAGCCAATTATGGTAGACTGAACATTGGTTATACATGCTCTTAACCACTTAACAAATAAGAACTTCTCAAATTGATAAGCTTGGTCAGGGGTATCAATGATTCTATAAATGTCTTTGTTCACGTAATATTTCGAGTTTTCTCCGTTATATTTAAATTTGTAATAATCTTCTGACTGATCATACTCATCATCTATAAATTGGCTGTTGATGTTTGCTGAGGACAGTTGTGATTTTATGTAGTTCAAGTCAGATTTTTTATGCATATCTATAATATCAGGACCACGGATAGAAGAAATATCAGAGCCTAATACCACAACACTTTGTGAATCTATGATTTGTTTTTTGATGGATTGACATCTTTTGGTTTGGTTGGGCAACTTCATGAATCTTTTTTCAAATTTATCAGCATCAAAATCAGCATAAGGCTCAGATAAGGAAGAGACCGTTTCAAATTTCATCTTGGCATATTCTTTGTCTTGTAGTGAAGAGTGTGTTTCTTTACCTGAGAAAACCTGTTTGATAAAAATTTGGTTGTCAAAAGTCACTAGTTGAAATATTAGATCATTGGATTTGTTAAAGTTGTTATCACTTTTCAACTGTTGATTGTCACATATAAGAGCAGATGTTATTATAGAAATCAAGGAATCATCGGTGGTTAAAATTTCAAAAGGCAATTTTTGGTTATTGAATTGATGTTTCTCAAAATTTTGAATTGAAAACAACAAAGATGATAAATCATTTTGATAACTGTATACTTTGGTGAATTTGTCTTTACCTTTCAAGAGATTGATATAAGCTGAATTATTAATATTATCATTGTATCTGTCAATGTTAAAAATGTTCTGATATATTGAGTTCTCGTCAAAGTAATGATGGTACAAGTTGTCTGTATTGTTATATTTAAGATCCTTAATTATTGTCTTCTTAGGATCTTTAACATCAAGATCTATGGAGGTAACACTGAATTCTCTAGCCTTTGAAAATGTTGATATGTAGTCTGTTCTAGCTTTGAAATACAAAGGTTTATAATCTGATGATGACATTGGTAGGTCTATCAGTTCTGATAACTATTGTTGATGATGGAATGTAGGAATATATAATTTATTGGTTTTTTCAAAAAAAAAAAAGAAAAAAAAGAAAAAGAAAAGTACGTTATCCTTCAAATTGGAAAAGAAGAAATAAGTGTATGTGTTGCACGTGACTGTTTCCCAAAAGGGGAATAGATTAAGGTCATTCCTGAAAAAAAAAAAAATGACAGAAAATTTTTTTTTTACTCCTACGTTAGACTCATTTTGATTATTTATTCATTTTTTTTTTCAAATATTGACAAAGTTATGAATAAATCATTAGTAAGGTTACAAATTTATTCATTTTGGAAATTGAAATATTTGGTTTACACATGTCTGAGATGAAATGAAATAACAACCTAGAAATACTTAAACACAATAATGTCTATTGCTTTAACTATCAACGCTAAGTCTCCAGTTGTTAAGTACAACGACTTGATCTTAGCCAGATTTATCAACGAATCTAGCCCAAACAAAATCCAAATAACTGTCATTGATGACAAGGCCAACAAAATCCAATCTCAGCTAGAATTGAACGGTAGTGTCTTCTCAGACAATGATGTTTACCCCCAATTGGTTGAAATCTTAAACGATGGCAAACTGGACTCATCTTTATATGAATTATGTAACTCCAAGTTGACCTTAAAGAAATTTGATGTCTTAAACGCTGAGTTGGAAAAAATCAACAACCATTTGGACTTAAGAACTTACTATGATGACGGCTCCTCTTTCAATGTCAATGATATCTGTTTATGGGGTATTTTGAGATCCAATGGTTTAATGGGTTCCATCTTGAAAAACAAGGTTTTCATCAACATTTCAAGATGGTATTCTCACTTGGAAGTGTACCCTGTTTTGGGTGAATCTTCTGCCTACATCCAACAAGAATGTAAGAATTTAAAGACCTCTCAAAAGTTAAAGGACGCTGCTGAAGGTAAGAAGAAAGAAGGTCACAAGGCCAACTTCGACATTGACTTACCAGGTGCCAAGATCGGTGAAGTTGTCACAAGATTCCCTCCTGAACCTTCTGGTTATTTACACATTGGTCATGCCAAGGCTGCATTATTGAACCAGTATTTTGCCAACCAATTCAAGGGTAAGTTATTGATCAGATTCGATGATACTAACCCTTCAAAGGAAAAGGAAGAATATGAACAATCCATCATCGAAGATTTAGCCTTGATGGAAATCAAGGGTGACTCCTTATCATACACCTCTGATCACTTTGAATTGATCTACGACTATGCCCTGAAAATGATCAAGGAAGGTAAGGCTTATTGTGATGACACTGATGTCGATACCATGAGAGAAGAAAGAGGTGAAGGTATCAAGTCTAGAAGAAGAGACAGATCTGTTGAAGAGAACTTAAAGATTTTCACTGAAGAAATGAAGAATGCCACTGAAGAAGGCTTAAAGAACTGTTTGAGAGCCAAGATCGATTACCAAGCCTTGAACAAGACATTGAGAGATCCTGTCATTTACAGATGTAACTTGACTCCTCATCACAGAACTGGTACCACTTGGAAAATGTACCCAACTTATGATTTCTGTTGTCCAATTGTTGATTCCATTGAAGGTGTCACCCATGCTTTAAGAACCACTGAATACAGAGACAGAAACGCCCAATACGACTGGATGTTAGAAGCCATGGGCTTAAGAAAGGTCCACATCTATGACTTCGCCAGAGTCAACTTTGTCAAGACCTTGTTGTCCAAGAGAAAGCTTCAATGGATGGTTGATGAAGGTGTTGTTTCCAACTGGGATGATCCAAGATTCCCAACCTTCAAGGGTGTCAGAAGAAGAGGTATGACTGTCAAGGCATTAAGAGACTTCGTTATCTCCCAAGGTCCTTCAAGAAACGTCATCAACCTAGAATGGAATGTCATCTGGGCCTTGAACAAAAAAGTTATTGATCCTATTGCTCCAAGACACGTTTGTATCCAAGACCCTGTTGTCGTTGAAATTGAAGATGGTCCAGCCTCTCCAGAAACCAAGAAGTTGCCTAAACACAAGAAGAACCCAGATGTTGGTGAAAAGGATGTTATCTACTACAAGTCCATTCTAGTTGAAAGAGAAGATATTGAAGCCTTAGACACTACTGAAGAAGTTACATTCATGGATTGGGGTAACTGTATCGTCACCAAGCATGCTGATGGTAAGGTAACTGCCAAGTTGAACTTAGATGGTGATTTCAAGAAGACCAAATACAAATTGACCTGGTTAGCCAACACTGAAGACAAGACTCCAGTTAAGATTGTTGATTTCGACCATTTGATCACCAAGGATAAGATTGAAGAAGTTGACAACTGGAAAGATTTCATCAACTACAACACTCAGTTCGAATCTACCGGTGTTGCTGATTTGAACATCAAGAACATGAAGAAGGGTGATATTTTACAATTTGAAAGAAAGGGTTACTTCATCTTAGATAAGGTTCCTGAAAAAGAAGGTGATGAATTCGTTTTCTTCACTATTCCAGATGGTAAGCAAATTAACAGATACGGTGTTAAGAAATAATAGCAAAATAAAACCTTTTCGCTTATTTTAAGAAGCATTATATATGAACAAAAAACAACCAAAAAAATTGAAAAATTGAAAAAAAACTTCAAAATTACAGATTATATATTAGCAAAACATTGAAATCACAGTTTGACTTAACTTTCTTTAATAGTAGATAAAATACAAAATTTTAGAATAACTTCAAGCTTTGTTTTTCTTTATAATGAAATATCTTACTAAAATCTCCAGTATTGAAACTATCACTGAAATACAAAAAACAATAACAAGTAAAGTATTAATTCTAGTCATTGTTTTTTCAGCAATGGAATCAACACAAACATCAACAAACTCCAAAAACACCCTACCCTTTTCATTCAGGATTTCAACTCTCTCTTCAATCTCCAAGTACTGACGACCCATTTCGTAGAGTGGATCCAACGAAGGCTCGTCATTCCAGAAAAAATCAGGCTTATCCAAAACATTACTACTCAGATTGACGTCCACTCTCAACTTGAACAGTTTACCAAACTTCTTCAAAAGCTTTTCTCTAGACATGCCCAGTTTTCCGTATATAGCTAGTCTTTTCGGCAATTTGCTCACTGAAGACAAAATGGGAATGATTCTGGATTCAAATCTACCCACTTTGCAGGATTGTGCAATGGGATGAGACAGGGCCAGCTTCACCATATGGTCTCTTTCTTTGGGAAGCTGCAGAATATCATTATTAAAAACAGGCTTGTGGACGTTGTCATCGTATATGTGGAAGTACTCCTCGATTTCCATTATGCTTTCATCCAAATCAACATTGAAGTTATCAGTCAACATTTTTAAGATACGCAATTCTTCATCTTTGGAGAAATTCCAAAGTACTAAACATCCATAATTGAAGATGAATAACTCTCCTATGTCAATGTTAGAGTTCTTCAAATCACTAGGGGATGAGACTTGATTTGAAGACTTCATGAATTGCTCTGGATTATCACTGTCTATGGAGTAATACTCATAATGGTGGTCCTTCATCTCATTTCTATTCATCACCAGTTCTCTGTGTTGTAGGTTTGAGTGGGTATTCGAAGTCAATGGAAGGGTGAATGTACAATACAAGCACTCATCGTATAATCTTGTTGTTATGTTGTGCTTCTTTCTCAAAAACTTACTGATTTTTACAAGATTGATAGATTCACAGATATTGTATGCTGTAAGTCTGTTTGCATTTTTCTTAATTTCAGCCATTTTACTGTCAACTTTCCCTGATTCATAATCCAAATTGGTGAAGAAATGATTGTTCTTATAAAAAGCGTTCTTTTCATGATCATTCAATAAGGTCTTCTTTTTCAACAAATTTGCACTGTGCTTAATTGGCATGCTATTACTCAGTTGAAAATGCTCTTCCATTGTTGGTATAAGAACAAGCTTTTCTGTGGTTTTTGATGATCTGATTTTGGGCTTGTTTCTAAAGCTGTAATTGTTGTGTATTTGTCGGTTGGTGTTAGCTGCTGCTATGTCTGATTGCGTTGCCAACTTATCCATGGTTATCATGTCATAGCTTGATCGTTTAGAATTTATGGAGTTATATGGCGAATTGTTAGAGCTTAAACTTCCTCTTCTCTCACGGATTCTACTCTTGTGCTTTTCTGAAATCATTTCCTTGATTAAACTACTTGTTTTGCTCTTAGGGGTTGTTGTTTTTGGGGTTGTTCTAACATCTGTAACCAAGATCTTAGCAGTAGGTTTTCTTTTAACTGGTTCATTCCTCAGAGCAGATTTCTGTTGTGCAGAAGGTCCAACTCTTGAGCTACTATTATCTCTATTCATATTAGATATTTTTATTTTATACTGTAATTAAAGTATTAAGCTATGTTATCGGTTTAAACTGACCATATTTTGAATTGCTATAAGCTTCCCCAACAAATAAAATACAGAATACTAATGGACTTTACGATTTAAAGTTGTTTTTTTTTTTTAAGTTTTTTTTTTTGGAAAAGTAAAACAACGGATTTAATCAATGATAACATCCCATAATAATTACTATAAATCATATTATAATCTCATTGTTTTTATCATATTACTGACTCTCACATTGTGTTTAAATCAAAAATAAAGTTTGTTTATAAATATATATAAAAAAAATATAAAATTGCTAATAACAGTATCGACATGTAAGTTAAAAAAATTAGATCAACATATCATTTATAACATCTAACTCCTTTTGCTTTAGTTGCTTCAATATGTACAACTCTTGTTCATTAAACTTAGTTAGTTCTGATTGGTTTCCTGGTTTACTATACACAAGTCTTTCGTAATCAAACTTATCTTTTGAGCTTTTTTTGAAGACCCAATCCCATATTTCATTTTCACTAATTTGAGAATTTGCTTTGAGGTTATCTTCCTGTATTTGTAATTGCCTTGATACCAAAGAATGTGTTTTAAATCTGTCTATTACCAAATACAAAATAATAAACCAAGTTAGATATTGACTTATGACAGGAAATACAGGAATGCTTTGAGTCAAGGAAGTCCACTTACTTTGCGACTCAGTCTCTACCTTGTCGTTTTGTTCTTCATCATATATTTTTTCTTGAGACTTGGAATTTGTTTTTTTAGTTTTTTTACTTTTACTCTTCTTTCTAGTTTTTCCATTTGAAGCGTTTGTATTTAATTTTTCACTATTTAAATCGTTAACTTTTTGAATTGCCTCAACCAAAGATTCCATTGATGCCTTTTGCCCTGTAGTGTTTCCGGATTCCACAGGACCCTTTATCCATGATTTTCCAGTCCATACAACTTTGGTGAATGCCCTCATTTTCACACTATCTTCACCAATCCAATAAAATATCATATTAGTAATAACATGGAAAGATTTTCCTGATGGTACATCTGGTGTCTCCGTGGTTTGATTTATTATAAAGTACTTCGATAAATCAACTTTTTCAAGAACATCCTTCACCAAACACTTTGTTTCTTTAGGTCCTAAAGAGCTATTCAATGGCTTTACGTATGAATAGTTTCTTTTGTAATGACCTTCCTTGAGCCCTTCACCATTATCGTCCTCAGGGTATAATTTCGGGACTTCCGAAATAGTGTTATTACCACCTTTTTCTAATAATTCATACATCTCATCAGACATTATTTTAAAGACCTTACCTAATGTTGTATTCTGAAGTGTATAATCTGCTATATCAATATCATTTGTGTAACTTTTTAGATCTGGTTCATACTTTGTGCCTTTATTTGGACCAAAACCGCTGTTATTGGCATTTGAGGAATCATTGGCCTTAGCCTCTTCACTTTCCTCATATTCGTCATCAGTGGTCATATCACCATCACTTTCATCATCACTGCCATCTTCAGATTGGTCAGTATCTATTCTGTCACTCGAATTTTCATATCCTTCGCTTTCCGAAGAAGAGTCTATAAATCCATGGATCATTTTCTTAACTGGTGTTTTCAACTTTAGCCCATCACCCTCATTATCAAAGATCTGGGGTAATTTAAAGCTAATATTTCTGGATCTATTCGAGCTGTGTTTATTTTCTAAAGAAACTCTAGAGTGGTCTTGAGAAGAATTTTCACCAATTCCAGAGATTATGGAATCACTCCATCTTTTCATAATTTTCTCAAAGACAGAATCTCTATTCAAAAAAGAGGCAAACGTGTATGTTTTATCTAAAGTCTTTACAACAATTCCATTTGGAAACAAAATGGCTGTAGTCTTTTTTTCTAACTGAACAATGTCATTAATTTCTACTTCTATCTCCGTTTTTATACCAAAAATCTTACTTTTAAAGCGTAATTTATCATAATTCAAATACAATTTACCCTGTATCAAAATATCTTTTTGAAGCGCACAAGAAAAAGATTCCTCTTTGAACGAACTCTTGCTTTCCAAAGAATCAGTAGATAAAGACTCCTTATCGTTGTTTGAAGACTTTCCAGAATCCAACGTTTGAGTTTCGGTTTTAGTTCTGTTTAAGGTTAGCAAACAATTGGAGCTGTTGTTTCTTGATCTAACAGAATTCAAAATGTCTTGCTTGCTAACGGATTCTGCTCTTGATCTGTTTTTCAACTTGGTCATTCCTACTGGTACCAGTGAAATAGTCCCGGATTTCCTTTTTTTTGTCAATCCTTTCTCGTTATCACTAGAATCCTGACTATAACTATTGAAGGGTTTTAAGCGTATTGTTGAAACTTTAGGCTTTTGTTCAATAAAGCTTCCTGAGCTTTTAGTTCCTGCTTCATACATAGTTAACGCTCTTCTTGGCAAATCTGAAACCGCCCTTTGAGGTGTAGAACGCTTGAAGTTTCGAACTGTTGACTTTGATGATGGATCTTTTGTGGTTTCCTTTTGTTTATTTATAACATAATCATCGGTAATATGTAGATCTGGGTCACTTTCTTCTTGAATCTCGCCAATGTCTTCATCAGACTCATAATCTAAAGACGGTTTTTGTATATGTTGAAATCCTATCGATTTTATTGAGTTTTCTTTTGTTGACGAAGAGGAATCATTGTTGGTATATGCTGTTTTTGTATCATGATTTAGTTCAAACTCTGTGTCGCTAAATATAGATTTCCTACTACTGTAGTGTTGATAGTTTTTTTCTGGTTCAGTGAGCTGTTTCGGAGTTTCTGTGTGTGTTGCTCCATCAACACTGCTATGGTTTTGTGGATGGCTTGTTTGCAAAATTGAGTTCAGGTTATCCAAGAAAGAATTAGACTTATGAATAGAATTCGAGTTGTTATTTAAGGATCGATGATAGTGATGATGTGCTTTGTCATGTTCAATAGGTAGCAAATGTTCAATAGCAGATATGAAATTCTTCATGAGTTTTTCTTTAGGTTTATTACTTGAAGTTGAGCTAGTATCCGAGTGTGTTGAAACCATTGGTCAAAATGTATATGTTTATCTTCTCTATATTTAAAGCAAACAAGCAATAAAAAGCAGCAACAGGCCAGTTGTTATTTGTGTGTATTCAATTTAGCCGTTGATTATATTTCAAAGCCCGTCAGTACAGTATGTGTCAATGTGTTTTTGAGTTATTATTAGTATTAGAGGATTATATAAATCAACAATTCAATTTATTTGAATAGGACGTTATTATTAGCTTGGTCTGTTTGTCTTATCATAACCATGATAGAATAATTTTTAATTGAGTTTCCATGTTTTATAAGTTTAAATTAAATCAAGAAATACATTGAGAAGAAGGGTATAAGGGGAGTGTTCAAAAAATTGTAAATGGCGTTCTAATTATTGTGGTACCTCCCGACAATTCATCAATATTTTTTTTTTTTTTAGCGTAAATCACGGGCGTACGTTAATCTGGTGCTAATTTCGCCCTTTGAGAGAAATGAAGTGACAAAATGGGTATAGCTTAAATTTTTCTTGACTAATTGGCTTATAAAGTTTTGGAAAGATGTTATTTTCGGTACATGTTATTTTCGGCACATGTTATAATTACTAGCCAATAACCCTTTTGATTAAAAATGACTCGCCTAAAATGTAGTTAAAAACATTTTGCTGAAGTTTTTAATAATAGTAATATGGTAGAGCCAACGTTTAAATTCTTTTGTTAATGATTCTTGGTTCAATCATTTCTATATTTATATCATTGCAATATACGTTATAAAGTATGGTGAGAATAAAAAGAAACATTAATTGAAAAAAAAAAAAAAGAGGCAACAAGAAGTTCTCCTATATAGTAGACTTATATTTGTTCTGCCCATTCGTTTTCTCTACGAATAGCTTCCTTTTCCTCTTTTGTGAAATCATCTTCGATATTGAATATCTGTCTTATTTCAACATCAGATTTACCTCTAATCATATTGGCTATGACCTTACAACCTGAATCTAACAATTGAGGAATATTCAAATAATTACTAGCCAAAATAATTTCATACATGGTTTCTTGATTAACAGAGAAGAATTGCTTGTCCCATTCATCAAGTGGATCTGTTCTTCTTAGATCATCGACTGAAGTTGATGACGTTCCATCGTTGTTGTAGTCCAAATTGGTGTCGTTTTTATGATGTTCTAACCACTTAATAATCTTTGTTAGTATAGATGATCTTACATTAGGTATTGGCATAACAATATCATTTTCTGTTTGAGCAACCTCTTCTTGGTCTTCATCTTCATCTTCATCGTCATCAATGTCATTAATATCATTCATCAAAGATGACTTTGCGTTAGTTGTTTCCTTCTTATCGTTTTGGAAGTCTTGTAAAAAGTTCTTGATCAAAATAGACTTGTTAATGATGGATTCTGGGACTTGGTGTTCTGCACCTTCTCCTGATACCAATGTTATCATTTTTTCTCCTTCTGTCATGTCGTAGTTAAATAATATGTTTTATCAATTAAAGCAGTGTATACTGGGTAAATATATTTTTGTTAGTTTGTAAATAGGAAATATTATAATGTATTGACAATTATATAAACATGGATAAAAAATCTTGGTAAAAGCAATTCCCAGTGTGTAATAACTTCAATGTAGCATTTTTTCCCCCTCACTAAGAAATCTATATATGCTTTCTTAAATCCGTCATGAGTAATACCAAATCGGGAAAATCTCCGATCTTACACTAATCACTGCAGATATTTACCTAAAAGCACTCACACGTTAACGACATGCTCGATCTTTTTAATTAGTATTGTAATGAACATTGCAAACTTGCCTTCAACAATTTGGTCTTGCATTTCAGTTTCATTGTCAAAGTCCTCTAAGTAGTCCACCAATTCATCATATTCTGCTTCGTTATCATCATAAAGAATGTGTATAATATCCTTTTGTATTGCCTTGATCTCCTCATTGCTTGTATCCTCGGCTTCCAAATCAATCAAGCTTTCCTGAATGACTTTGCTGTTAAAGTTTAAAAACATTCCTAAGTTGTCTATGTTTTGATCAAGAATGTTTTGCTTGATGAAATTTAAAAACTCTGTATACGTTAACTCCTTCATTATTATGATTTCAGAGTCATCATCTTCCTTCAGCTTTATGACATTATTCAAAAATGAAACTTGTATCTTTGGAAGGTTTTTCAAGTATGTATAGATGATTGTTTTTTTATGATTTGATGAGACTTTGCTGTTTTTGATTATCGTGTTCAATACTTTACGAATTAGTATTACATTTAACAATAATACTATAGTTTTTTCACTTAGTTTTTTCCATAAGTCCATTTTGATCTGATCATCATCATTGCTCTTTATATCTTTTTTAATTTCTTTAATTTCATGAAGAAATGGGATGTTGAGGGATTTGATCAATTCATCAAATTGATTCAGTTCTAAGACTTCTTCATTGATATCAGCATCAGTAACCTTATCCTCTTTTTCTTGATCGTAGAAACTTTCATAAACCTTGTATATCAAATATGAGGCTGTGGCAATAGTTGTACCATACTTGACAATATTTTTTAGCTGTTTGTAAAGGTTTGAAGAATTATTGTGAGCCATTGGGGGGGGGTTTCGGTTGTTATTCTCAATGGTTGTTCATTGTTTATATCATAAACAAACATTGAAAATCAATCAAATAAATATAAATATACTCGTGTAGAAAGGGGAAATGTTCCCGTAATCATGTGAAAATTCATGAGTAAATTAACTTGAGGCAATAACTTTTTTTTTTTTCATCAATCATTAATCGCTTAATCAAGCTAACATATCAAAAAGTCATTACTTATTACATCGAAATGATCTCTACTTAAAGGAACATTTCTATATATATATATATTTCTACGTTAACTTAGCCTGTGGGTATGTATATTTTGGATTATTATGTCGGTTGAAACTATTCCGTATAATGTTTCTGTTCGATGATCAATCACTTGTGTTTTCATGCAATCTCTTCATGTATCTGTTGATAAGTTCTTGGTTTTTATTCAAAGATTCTTGGTCGTCACTATCCAAGACATTGTAAATTTGCAGCAGTTTAAGAATATGATCTAAACCATCATTCAAATGTTCATCCTTGTCTTTTTCAATTTTTTCAGAGATTTCCTTTTCATTCTTCAGCTCCATAATAGTTTTTTTCAGCAATTTTAATATTTTTTCTTGTTCTTTATTATCAGACATAATTTGTAGTTCCAAACAAATATTAATTGGGGTTTATTTTCTTTGAGGATGTAGATAAATATCTCTATGGTTATATGTTTGTTGTTACACCTTTTATGTAGATATCTCACGTTCATCGCAGTAGAAAAAAAAAAAAAAAAA
>JAJMDH010000089.1:196192-218843 GCA_030573455.1 Hanseniaspora pseudoguilliermondii | reverse complement strand
CGTTCTTTACCTTATTTAGAATATCTAGATACTTTTTGAAGTCAAAATCTAGCAGCTTCAATTTACTATACTTCTTGTTCTTACTGATCAAACCGCTTAAGTATTTGTAATTTTTTTCGTCATGGATCAACAAAGATTCCCTCATTCTTCTATCCTGCCTTCCAAACAAGGTCATACTGATATTGGCCTTATTTTCCGAGTAGATGCTTATGTATTGTTCTGGAATCATCAATTCAGACTTAGTTACATCCAGTGTTGGCTTTTCTTCCAATGACTGTGATTCAGATATGTTTTTTGCATTGAATGATGTTGACTTGGTGAACGACATGTTGTTTTGTCTTACTGATTTCACATTGCTACTGGAAACACTGCTTTGCTTTATATGAAGTGGTGAGTTGTTGCTCATTCTGTTGTAATCATTCAACCTAACCACAATGTTTTTGGACTTCAGCAAAGACTTAGAGGGAATATTGGATGAATGTTTATCAATAGATGAAATGGTATCTAAATTAAGGTTCATGTTGTTGCTCAATAATGTGTGTGTGCTTTTGTTTTCGTTGTTTAAGCTCGTCAAGTTAGAAGAGTTGCTGTTGCTAAACAACTTTATAGACTTTTTTGAGAACAGCTTTGGCCGTGAAGAGGCAATTCCATTTGTAGCATTATTTGTTGATGAGTGTATGTCGGTATCAAGTTTATTATCAGATCTAAATTTTTTAAAGCTGTTAGATTTGTTCAAAAGATTTGTCATATTGATTGATAGTTATTTGGTTTTTGGATTTGGATTATTGAAATATTGTATGTTTCCAAAAATATCGTCTCCTAGAAACGTGTAAAAATATCAAATACCACTAAGTTTAGATAGAAAGCAACGCGTTGTTTGTTCGTTATTATCGCTTATTGAAATCAAGGTTCAGGATAGGCGAGAATCCCATAACCCTACAATTTATCATTTTTTTTCTTGCTAAAGGCTTTTCCAGGGAAATACTGGCCCGGGGATATATCCGACATGATAAATAATGTTGACACACCCCATGATATTTACACAGGCCGCAACCGTATCTGTAGGATTTTTTGTTGATAAATTGTGTTAAACATCAAAAACAATGATAATAGCAAATTATCTCCCCGCCACCCCATTAATACAAACAGATAAGCATTAAAAAAACATCTTCAAGGGAATCATGGATGTTGTATCAAGCTTTTTCAACTCACAATCTACAAGTGATTCCACTGACACACATGGCAACAATACTAGTGACTCTAAGGAATCCTTGAAACCTTTATCTCAGATGGCTAATCAATATGCCTCTGAGAAGTTGATTGAAAAACTTTTATACATGTCGCTGCCTTCATCTGCGTCAAATAGTCTTTTATCTAACGAAGCCTCACTCACGGACTCTGAGTCTATTCTGAAATCCAACAAAAATAAATATCTACAAATTCCTTCCAGTCAAAACTCAATATTTTCCAATGACAAGTACTATTTGCTTAAGATGCTTTCATATGAAAACAGAATGAAATATGCAGCATCTAGGCCAGGATTGTCTCTACAAATCATGTCAAGAAACTTTATCAACTTAAATGCTAGATTATCTGTACCATTTTTTGTAGTAGATGTTATAGAGGAGATTATTACTTGGAAAAATAAGTTTTTCACAATATCATTTATAATTATTGTGTGTCATATGATTCTTTATCCACAATTGATTTTGTTAGCATTGCCAGCTCTTATCTATACACAGCTGATAACTCCAAATTATTATCAAAAATATAAGCCTAATGAGTTCTTGATAACTGATCGAAATACTTTTTCTGATCAACCTATACTGAATACTGTTAACATACAACCGGAAAAGGAACTATCCAAAGAGTTTATCTTGAACATAACGGATCTTCAAAATAGAATGTCTTTGTACACAGAAGCATGGGACTTTATAGTAAGTAAGCTAAACAAGTTTCTTTTATGGAAAGATGAAGATAAAACGACATTGACCACTGCACTTTTATTTGCTACAGTTCCTATGTGTCTGCTACTAAAGATCCACTTTAAACCAATACTGCTTGTTTTGTTTCTGAGCTTGATGATTGTTAGTCATCCTGATATAAAGGCCAAATTGCTCATATTTCTTTATTCCGAGGATACAAGATTGAAACTCTTGACATTGACAAACAAACTCCAGGATGCTGCAACAAGGGAAATTGAGCTTTCTTATAACAAAAACAACCTGAAAACATGCAAGGCATTGATGAGACAAAAGAAAGTTGGAATGAACTGGGAAACTGTACTTTCCCTTGATGACTACTCACCTCCAATCAACTACGTCTTTTTAAAAAATTCTCCATGGAAAATGGTGTTAACCCAGAACGATCCAGAAGCAGTGAACAATGACAACTGGATCTATACAGAAGACAAGCAGTTCAGAGAAAGAGTATACGTTAGGCATTGCTTGAGAGAAAGCTTTACTAAACAGGAAACAACTCAATTAGCTAAGGATGATTATGATGGAATTTTGGTTCTATAGTATATACAATGCTTCTTTTATTTTTCTCTTTTTTTAAGACAGGAAGTCCATTAAGTTCATAGAAACAGAACTTTTTTGTTCTTTGTCTTTCTTTTGCTTGAGTTTTTGATGTATAATCAATTTGTTCTTATTTTTCAGCTTTTGTTTTTTACTTGTTTCCGTTGGTATATGTACTTGCTTAGTTTCCGGTTGTTTGATGTCCAATTCTGTTTCATATCCACAACTTAAACATTTCTTTATTAATGTATTTTCATCTTTTAGGTGCTGTTTATAAGTCTTTCCTGGTACCATGTAATCATAGCATTCATTACATATAATACTAGGCCCATTTTCTTTACGATCTTTAGGCTTTAAACTAGATGTCCTTGGATACTTCCATTTACTTGTTTTTCGAACCTTACCTAAATCTTTTCCTCGAAGCTCTTGTGGAAGGATAAGTTTATTCTTTTTGCTGGATTGAAGGAGTTTTACAAAGTAAAGAGATGACAACTCTTTAGGAAATATGTCTCGGTTTTCAGAAGTTTGAACAAATTGGTTGTACAAATGCTTTGTATGAGCTAGTTTAAATTCCTTTTCTTCATTAGATTTGTAGTTCATCGGTGTATACGACATGTTGAGCTAGTTTTGTCTATTGGGACAATCTTCAGTTTCTCTTTCTTGTATACTGAATGTACGTCACAATGGATATATTTCTTTTTTTTTTTGTTTAGACTATTCGGCAGCGCTACTAAAATTAAAAATATCTATTAAAAAAAATACATCCAGGATATTCGCAGGGACATAGACGTGATTAAACCACAACGGCTTTTAAATATTCAAGTTAATACAAGTTCGGTCTTATTAATCTGTAAGTATAAGCAATATCATAATTTCAGAACCGACATATATCAGTCTAATTACTGAAGCTTTTTATCATTGCTATACATGAAGAAAAACAACTAGTAGCAAATTTATGTCGAGATTTAATAATAGCTCCAGGTTTGATCTAAAACCTAACAATGTAAACTTTATAGAAGAAAAACAAATCAAACAACTCATCCTTGTTGATTTTAAACTAATCTATTTGAAGAATAATAAGCAAAGACTCAAACAAGTCATCAACAATAAGTTTCGTGTACAGGTGAAAGACATAGTAAGATCATCATTATCATCCACAACTATCTATATAAATTTCTTTACCAGTAAGGACTGTCGAATATGCTATGAAAACCGATATACGCTAGAAAAGGGCATATATCTTAAGCTTCCTAAAAAACCTTTGTTCAGTGAAGATGCGAATGAGAATTTGTTCATTTTTGAGATATCCAATCCTCAAATAAAAAATAGAATCTTGCTTTATAATGAAATTAGGGAATTCTTACCAGAGGGAATCACGAATTTGGAACCATTAGATAAGAGAAGTGGGAAATATAAACTTGCATTCAAGGACTTACGGATATACTTGAACTTTAAAAAGTATTTGGAAAAGAATCCTGAAAACAAATTGAGTAACGGGATATCCATTACATTCACTGATTTGAATAAAAAGAAGCAAAAGGGTAAAAAAGATATACAGAAAATAGACAAGACCTTAATTAATAACAAAGGAAGAAAGTTATCAGAACAAAAAAAGAAGAAAGTCAAGCATTTTAAGTATAATGAGAAGGATACTCGTTCCATGGTGGTGTTTGACATTCTCAAAAACATCAAAATCTTGAATGCAGACAAGAAAATTAAGTACAGATTAATAAAGAAAAGTAAACCAAAACCAAGCAGAATCACGATGTATTTGGATGCTGGCAAGGATATCAGACGTCAAAAGAGACATTTGAGAAGCATGATTAAATCTAATATCATACCTGTAAGCAAAGATAAAGTTAAAAGAAAATTCACAAATGAGACTATCAAACAGGATCTAAATAAAGAAAATTGGGCCACTGGCTTATAGAAAAAAAAAAAAAAATACATACTTATAAACATTCTTCTAATATATTCAAACAGTTGTTGGCAACTCTACCTAGCTCACTGTTACCCTTTCTATCACTCTCAGTAAAGCTAAAGTCTTTTTTTATCATTTCCAAATTGATTTTAATGATATCGTAGTACTGATCCTTGATAACGTTGACTCTGGCATTGAAATCCTGGAAAGAAACAAAGTCTGTGTTGTCATTATCGGTTGTGCTTGCATTCCATTCCTTGATGTTGTTGATTGCAAGCTTCGAACTGAACAGTTGCAATCTGATGTATGGCTGACAGGTGTTGCTAGGAAGATGACAGTCGATCACACCTTGGTCATTGGAATTGACATCTCTTTTCAGAACCTTGGTTAAAAACATGTGTAAAGCTTTCAAGTTGTTAAGTTTGTATGTAACAGTCTTTTTGGATAAAGTAACATTTCCGGACATTGCTGAGTTGTTTAGTTTCAAGTTTTGCTTATCAATCAAATTACTGTTTTTGCTTGTGGATTTGATGTTTTTGTCAATACCAATGATATCCAAAATACCATTCAGTAGGTTCAAAAAGAACTTGTTGTTGATCATTAATATTTTCTCAATGGTGATTAACTTGTTGGATAATATGATCAGTAAAAACTTACCTGTATGAAGCTTTATGTCTCTTAAGATATGTGTTATTCCGTTTATCAAGTATAACATGATGTTGTTCAAGTTAGCAATGATTATGTCTGGATGGTGCTCATTGATCAACTCCAAAAGCTTACCAAATTCTTCCCTAACAGCAAAGTCAGGATCAATGAATAAATGCAAAGAGTTTTTAATTAAATTTATCAACTGAAGTTGATTTAGTTGATCAAAGATTTTTATGAATGTTGTCAATGTTTCCTTTCTTGGTACATTGGAGTAATGCTTCAATAGGGAAACCTTTGCTACAAAATCTTGATTGGTTAGTGCAAGGCGTGGATTGGGAGTTCCTGAGGGTAGCTTTTCAATAGGTTGATTGATCTTTCTTTGGTTTGCTAGTTTGATTTTTTTGCTGTTGAAGCTGATGCTAGTTTCGTTGCTGTTTGTCAGCTTTTTACCAACCTTAAGCTTCTTCTTAACAAAGTCTTTTTGTTTTTCTGTTTTCTTTTTGGCCATTGGTGTGTAATATGTGTGTTTTGGTTGCCTGTATTATTTCTATTCTGTTCAATGTTATAATCTGTTTTTTGTGTATTTTTTTTTTTTTTCAAAAATATCCTAAATAGGATATTATGTCGATGAGCGCTTAAGGTATATTTTTTTTTTCATGTTCTCAAGAAGTAATTACTTTCCTGGGGGAAAAAAAAAGAAAAGAACAAAAAAAATATGAATATTAAATATGGTAGCGTTTTCTTTGAAGCTATGGAAAAAAAAAAAAGAAAAAATGCTACACACTTTTTAAACATTTTGAATATATATTTTTTTATATAATAATTCAATTGCCATTGTAATATCTGCTACTTATTTTTTTAATCAGGCTTAATATACACCAAATTTCATCATACGACATATCACTACCTTTTAAAAGCATGGGAAGAAAGAATAGAGGTGATGATTTAGCCTTGCTGAATATGATCAATGAGAATATCTCAGCAAAGGCAACCCCTACTAACCAAGGCACCAAAAAGAAAAACGTCTTTGAATTTGTTCAATCTGACGAAGTAGACAATGAAGATACAGACAATTTAGAAAGAATTGAAAAGGGCACGCCCATCAAGCAACCCACTGTTTCTAGTAAAAAAAAGCTATCCAAGAAGAAGAAAAAGAAATCCAATGTTAAATTTATACACTCAGATGCATCTCTATCGGAATCTGAGGATGATGAAATAAACAAGCTGTTGAAGGACATTAAATTGACCACCACCACCAATAAGTCTGCAAAGGAAAAGCTGGATATCAGAAACTTGAATGACAAAATGAGAATGTCAATGTGTTCATTATTGGACGATACCGGATACACCGAGTTCATGCCATACTACACAACTATAATAGAGAATATTTACAATCAACTGGATCCAGCCGTTACAAACAAGAAGAAGTACTTGGACTTTGAAGTTGAGTTGGGTCTTTTGTTTGATGATCTTGACAAGGAGACGTTATCCGATGATTTCATGGAGACATCACATCCGCAGTTGAAGGCATTGAAAAGAATGATCAAGCCCTGGGGGGTCAAGAAGAATGGAGTTGAAGTTGTGCCCCAGGGGAAGAGCTTAAGTAAAAACTTGAAGTTTTCCCATGTCAGAGCTGATTACATACCAACTTGGTTCTCAGCATATCAAATGGAAAAGTTAAATACAGATGAATATGTTCTACAGAACTGGGAACACGAAAGAATAAATGATTGGAAGGATGTGATCAAAAGTGACTTCAACGAATTGAAGGACTTGAAGAAGTTTACTTACTATAAAATAACTCCTGCTGATGTGGAAAACAATACAAAGACCACAACCTCGTTTTATTTGAACATTCAGCTATCCCAAGATGTCAACCAGTTCATGACAGAAGCCAGACATTTCCACAACTACTATAACTTGCTATACATATATCAAATGTTACAAGTGTTGCTGATCCAAAGTAGCAGCATTGACCAGAACAATGACAAGTTCCCCGAAATTAACTCCCTGTTGAACAGAGCTGTATTTGTTGTTGATAGATCATTGAAGAGACAATTTGAGTTCAATGGCTTTAATCAGTTACCCTACAACTATTTCTACAACAGAATTTATTACTTAGTTCTGTTACAATACACCAGAGTCTTGAACAGTAAGGGTCTTTACAGAACAGTTGGTGAATGGTGTAAGGCCATTTTGAGTTTGTCACCTGTTGAGGATCCAATGGGAATCAAATACTTTGCTGGTGATTGCTGGATCAGAAGTTCAGATTACCAATGGATTATAGATTATTGTGAGAGTGGATTAATCAATAAGTACAAGGAATGGAAATGCTTAAACATCATGTTGTCAGGTGTTTTGGCACTGATAAGATTGGAAGATGAAGTTAAGTTAAAGGAGTTTTTGAAGAAACACTTCTTTGTTAAGGACAATAACAATGTTTGCCTGAATCAATCTCAATACACTTTGAACTGGGGGATGAACAATTTCTTAAAGATAGCCCTAAAGCAAATCGAAACATATGAAAAGAATGACTACATCACTGAGTACGATGAGTTGTGTTTACAATTTTATTTGCAAAGCTATAAAGATATTTGGACAACTGAGGATCTACAATACTTGAATAATATTTGGAGTAAGATTGATAATGTCATAATCAAAAACGACACCATACTCAATAAAAATGCCTCTGATATAACAAATGCTCATTTTATCAGGGGAATTCCTACAAACTTCATCAGAATGAACATCATTATATCCAATAACCCTATATTGTCCAAGATGTCGATACTCAATGACAAAAACATCAAAAACTATCCTTTTGATCCACTTCCTAATGTCGATTCCTCGTTTGATTACATCGAGGACTTTGTGAACAAGGGATTGTTAAGTCAAATGTATGAAAACAGGCTGATGACTGAAGACATTGAAATTCCAGGGATGTTATAGACACCTTGTATATGTAATTCAATCCTTTTAACTTACACTGTGTATAGAGTTATTATTACTATTTTTTTTTATGAAAACCTAAAATATATATACCTAAAATATAAAATGCTGATGATTAATGAGAGGTTTTTTTCTATTACCTTTCACTTTTCTTCTTCTTTATTATCCCCTTCTTCCTTTCCTATACTTGAACTAAACGTCTTCATGCCTTCATTAGCAGATGAGAATGTGGGGATACTGGTGAATGCACCTTCTGGTACATTTGAGAATCCCCAGTGGATGTTTGGAATAACACTTGAGAACAGGGGTATGTTTGCAAATGTGCTCAAGTACTGTGCATTGGCCTCCTGCAGTGCCTTGTTGTCCATTGGCAGGTTGTTAGCAACGTTGTTCGTTAGGTAGGCGTTACCAGTCGTCATATCCGGAAAGGCAGATCTGATGGGGGTGAACCCAACACCATTGAAGAAAAATTTGTCGTTGTAGTTACCGGATTGGTGGTTGGATTGTTGCATTTGGAAAGGATTCACATAACCACCCATGGGAGACACCAGTTGATTGATGTAATTGTTGTATTCTGGATTAACGCTGTTGTTTTGTGCAAAATTGTTGACTTTACGCTTTTTGTTTATATTATCCTCTGTGTAAATGTCTGCAATTGGGGGCTCACTAAGGTTGTTGTGATGAAGGTGTGGATCTACCCCGTCACTGTACTCAACTTTAACGTTTGAATCATCAATCTTGATGATTTTTTCTTGATTTAGTTTTTTGTTGTTACTGTCTGGAACATCAATGGTCAAACTCAATTTTTTCCTCTTCTTGGCCAACCCCATGGTTTTTTCAGTGTTGATTTTAGAACTGTTGATGTTAACAGGAGGATTGACGTTGTGTTCACTCTTTATAGTTGGTGAGATTACACTCATTGCGGGTGTAGCAAAATCAGTAATGTTATCATCAAAGTTAAATTTCACATTATTAACAGATGGAGTCTTAACTCTATCCAATGATTTCATATACATGCTTAGTTGTTCATACAATTTATTTTTATTCAATACATTATCATCGTTTTTATTTTTAGTTCTGTTGAATCTAGAAATTGGTGACTTTCCTAAAAAGGTTTCATTATTCAATTCTTGGTATTTATACTTGAAGGAAATTGCAGGTTCAAAAATGGGCTGTGTCGTGATAGATTTTTTTATGGTATCCCTTTTGGACAACAATTCTTGGTTTGATGGATCCATTTTCAAATCCCGGAGTATGAGATCAAGATCAGATTCTCTTTTACAATCACGTTCTAAGCAATCAGCAAACAATCTGTCATGGAGAACAGAAAACCAAAAAAAGACTTTTTGTTTCTTTTGTGTCTTTATACACCCGTTTTTGTTCAAGAACTGAAGCATTTCCGACTTTGGGAGCTGCAGACTACAGTCCTCATCGACTTTTAATGATCTTAAATCTGAGAAGATCCCCTCCTCAAACTTCTTTTTGTTGATGATTTTTCTACCAAATTGCTCAAATCTGAAGATAAGGACTTTGGTGATATCAGTACCTGTTATGTAGTATAAGTTGTCCCAATATATACAGGAAATGTAGCCTAATGAATCGTTTAGATAGTATTTTCTTAGTATCTGGTTTGGCATCCACTTGATGGGAGCAGTGACCAGAAAGAACTTTAAGTCCTCAATAGTTTTTATACGATTGGAGATGTCCTTTCTCAAGTGAAATGGAATCTCATTTCTGTCCTTAAAGTTGTTTAAGTTAATGTTATTATTATCCATTTTTAGATCTTTTTATAGATTGCTTATAGTTAGGTATTAATATTTGAATTATTGATTAAATGTTTTGGGGATATTTATTATAACAATTTTAATTAAAGACAATTGGAATAAAGTGTATGTTATATGTTCATTTTCAAGAATAGAATTATCCTTTAATTAATATGAATTATGAAACATATATGAAACATGCTACAACAAATCTCAAGAACATATACTAAACACGGAAATATTGTCCAACAAGTTTTCAAAACATAAAATTTTCCCTTCTTTATTTTTTTTTTTTTTGAAAATACATTTTTGGGGGTTTATGTACTTTTTTGGGTAAAGCCTCAAACACTCGGAGTTAAGTGTGCCATATCATGCGTGGGCGTGACTTTGTGGTAATTTCCGAAACCTGTCCACGCTACCAAACGAGACCACATGAACAACAATCTACATTCATCAAACACCAAAAACACACACATATAATAAACTTTATAGATATATTAAAAAAAAGAAAAGAAAAACTGAACCAATAACTAAATATATTTAAGCTCATGAGTAACATAGAAGATAACATACCTTTGTTCATATCCATCACAAACTGCTCTGATGCAAACACTGCCAGGCATTACTTAGAAATGTGTAACAATGACTTGAACCAGTCAATCCAACTATACTTTGACACTTCACATAACAACAATGACAATTATACAGAACCCATGACATTCAACACTGAAGCACTAAATGATCTTCCTGAGGAAGAAGTTTTTATTCCTGAAGTCCAGTATGGGGGTGTTGGTGGCTATTATGAGGACCTTAGAGATGACGAAAGTTCCTTGGACTTCGAAGTCACTGATGATGACCACAGCAGCGATGAAAGCGACGACAGTGATGTTGTTGAAATAGATTACAATGGCAACTTTATCACCAAAGAAACTCATGAAGAAAAATTGAAAAAGATGTTTTCAAAACCGATGGATCTAATATTCAACAAAGGACAGGACATAAACACCTTGAAGTTCTATGCAAAGAAGAAAAATAAATGGATCCTTGTAAACATTCAAGATGTCAACAATTTTGAATGTATGAAGTTGAACAGAGACGTTTGGTCTGACCCTATCATCAAATGTATCATCAAGGAGAGTTTCTTATTTAATCAATTTGATAAGACTGAAAGAGCTGGACGAGAGTACTTGTTTTTACACCCATTGAGTGACAAAATTCCTGGTCTTGTTAGAAAAAGACCGGCAAGTGTGGTCAATGACGGTGTTGTTAGAGACGACTTTGGTGACAGACTTGAGCTTCCTGTTATTGGGATCATTGATCCTGTTACGGGGGCCCTTATGGAGTGCTGGAATGGTGGTATACAAAACAAATTGGAATTCATAGATGAATTGAACAGGTTTGTGGATCACTTTGATAACAACAATCCAGATGCTGTGATTATTTCAGATGATTCTCCAAATGAACCTACAGAGGAAGTACAAGAAGAAACCGTAGAAGAACCACTTCCCGAAGAAGCGGATGAGACAGATGAGCATAAGACATTATTCAACAAAATTGAGCCAAAGGAATATAAAGAACCACCATCAAATGTGCCCTCCACAAGAATACAGTTTAGAATGTTCAATAATGGTAAAAGAATCATAAAGAAGGTCAGTATGGATGATAAATTAAGGGATCTATTTGCCTTTTGTAAATATGATACTGAAAATTTTCCAGCGGGCTCATACTTTGAACTACATTTAGATGGAAGTAACTTGATTGAGTATGTGGACAAAACCATAGAAGAAATGAACTTGAAGATGAGTAGTTTGACAGTAGAGTTTATTGAGTGATATGTATCGTTTTTATGTAGAGGGGTTTGTCGGAGATAAGATAAACACATATTTTTATTTATTTATCAAATGTCTCATTATTATTTTTATTTTTTTTTTAAAAAAAAAAAATTGGTTAGACACATAAGTGATACAAATTTGAGAATTTTTTAATTTCAAGAAAAACAAACATTAAACCAAAAACATATCTACATATAACTCAATGCTCTTTAGGATTAACAAGCTTTTTCTTTTCCTAACATTTATACTCCACACAACCATATCATGTGCGATTGAAGACAACACCAACAACTGGGCAGTTTTGGTGTGCACTTCCAGATTTTGGTTCAATTACAGACACATGGCCAACACACTCTCCATCTACCACACTGTAAAGAGACTTGGAATTCCAGACAACCAAATCATCTTGATGTTGGCTGATGATGTGTCCTGCAATGCCAGAAACTTGTATCCAGGCTCGATCTTCAACAACAAGGACCACAACATTGATCTCTACAACTTCAACAACAACATTGAGGTTGACTACAAGGGGTATGAAGTCACTGTGGACAACTTCCTCAAGGTTCTCACAAACAAATTTGAACATCAGACAAACTCAAAGCGTCTACTGACCAACAAGGACTCAAATGTGTTTGTTTACATGACCGGACATGGAGGTGAGAATTTCTTGAAGTTCCAGGATTTTGAGGAGATTGTCAGTGAGGATTTGAACATGGCATTCAATGAGATGTGGTTGAAGGAAAGATACAAACAGATTTTCTTCATGATTGACACGTGCCAAGCCAACACCATGTTTGCGAAGTTTGATGCTCCAAATGTTGTGTCCATTGGATCAAGCGCCTTGGATGAATCATCATACTCACACCACACGGACTTGGACATTGGGGTTGCTGTTATAGATAGATTCACCTATTACGTGTTGGAGTTCTTGGAGGAAAACACCAAGGACAGAAACTACAACGGTACTCTTCAGGATCTATACGATTACTTAAGCTTTGATAAAGTCCACTCACACATAGGATACAAAATAGATGGAAACAAGAACTTGACAGACATTAAAATCATGGATTTCTTTGGGCAAAAGCAGCAGATCGAACCATTGACTGTTAATGGCAATGAATCATATTTCAGTGATCTATTGAGAACAATGGTCAATCACACAGTAATAAACGATAAAATAGATGAGTTGACTAAACCCAAGAAAACCACCACAAACTCTAAAAAAAAACTTCTTAACGCTATCAATAAAAGTATATAATTATTAATCATTCGTCCTCTATCTGCATGGATAGCCAGTTGTTTTTGTAGTCCTCCATACTCACGATTTCCTCATTGACACTCTTTCTGGGGTGTCTCTCTGTAAAGTGGAGTTCTCCCTCGTCGTCATCGTCTGAAAACACATCAATGTGCTTGCTGTTGAAGGAAAGGGTGGGCTTTGATGTCAAGTTATTGATGAAGCTGGGTCTGTTGAACTTCTTGAAGTGGAAAAAGTCATTTGGCTGCTCCAGGTACGTTCCTGCTGAGTGTGATTTTCTTCTTCCGGCTTGGGCACTGAACTGTGGCTGTGGCTGAGAGGCACTGTTTCTTCTGTTGGCTGGGGACATGTATGTCTTCTTTGCGTTGGAAGCCATAGTTTTCATACCGGTGTCCTTGTTACACTCGCTGTTTGGATGATACCCAGAAATGCTGTCCATGTGTGGATCATTTTCCTCCAGTGTAAACAAATGATCATCATCATGATAGTTTTTCTTGAAAGTGTTCTTTTTGTTTGCTTGCAGACTCTTCAATGATTCTTGCACCTTAATGAACTCGTGTGCTGTTTGAAACTTACCGTTTGTTTCTTCTTCATCGTCTTCATAATCAAAGATATCGTTGTTATCCTCTTGACTGTTAACATTGGAAACAACATCCTCCTCAGAGGTGTCCTCCCTATAATTCGGTTCAACAAATGTTCCATTGGTCTTTTTGTGCATGTAGTAGTTAAAGTTTTTGTTGTAGTGGGTGTTTTTAATACTATTTTTGGCCACATACGAGTTTGGTTGACTGTTGACAAATGAGTTGTGTGTAGATTTGAATGATAGGGGCTTGTTTGAGAAACCTGAATATTTACCCTCTGAAGCATTGTGTAAATTTGGTGATAATCCGTTCGTGTTTTTGTACTTATCATACTTTTTGTTGTTGTACTTTAAAATGTGTTTGTTTGGCTTTGGAATTCCCAAAGGCTTTCTAGACTTATAGTTCTTAAAGAAAGTTTCATTGGTTTTGGCATAGTTGTCCCTTTTGTTGTGATCTTTGTTGCTGTTCATATACTTTTTAACAGGATAGTTTCTTTCAAACTTCTTTAACTTGTTGAAATATTTGGCCTTCCAGCTATTGGCAACGTTTCCTTCCTTTTGTAATCTTAAGAACACATCTCCGGTTGTTTCATAATGCTTGGTATTGATATCCACAGGTTCAATGATTTTTCCCTCAACAGGGCTTTGAGGTGGTGATATGATGGTACTTTCCACCCAATCTTCAACAACAATATCCTTATATAGATCATGTTCCGATTTGTTGTATATGGTATCATTAAATGTGAACATTTTACAACTGTTTAATAAATGAAAGATATTAGCAAAGTCTCTCTTACTTGGATTCAAATTTAAACAGCTTACAACCAGCTTGTAAAATTGCGGGGTCATTGTATCAAAAATATCCAATATGGCCTCCTTACTGTAACAGTAATAGTTAAACAAAGTGTCCAGATTTGGCTTGGCAATTTCGAAGGGGTTCTTGTGGAACACTATATTTAGCATGGTAATACCCAAGGCCCATATATCAACTTTGGATGAGTCGTATGTTTTGGAGTTGTTCTGTGATGAGAACAGTTCATCATCATCAAAGTCAAACTTGCTTGTTTCGTCATCTTCATAATAAAATAGCTCAGGAGCCATGTATCTTTCAGAACCCAGATCCTTTTCATCATTGATCATTTCAACGGTGGCCAGACCAAAGTCAGTGATCTTGATGTGCCAGTTTGTGATGTCGTATATAAGAATGTTTTCAGGCTTTATGTCTCTGTGATAAACACCATTCAAATGAATGAACGATACGGCCTTGGTGACTTGGTTTATGATGTGGAAAAGCATTTTTGATGATCTGGGAATGGTGTCATTTTTTATGGCATCATAAAGATCACCATGAGAGCAGAAATCCATGACCAAATAAGCATCAAATTGATCCTTGGCGGAGATGATAAGGTCAGAATAGTTGAAGGCAGCGTGTTTGTTCGAGATGTTGTTGTTTAAGGTCTTCAAGATGTTGTATTCATAAAGACAGTTGTTGATATCACCGCTTGGCTCATCATCGTCATTGTTGTTTAAAGTGTAGAAGTATTTGACAGCAACAAGATCGTGGTTGACAATGTCTCTGGCGAGAGTGATGTTACCGTATGAGCCTTTGTTAAGATCTTGAATTTTGATGTACTTGTTGTTTAGAATCTGATCATTTTCGTTGTAATCGAAAAATGAGTAGTTTGGTTGTCTATGATCTACCTCAGACATAGTGTGTTGATGTAATAGTTAAGAAGCATGGTGTTATAAAGCTATTTACTATTTTTTTTTTTTGAAAAAAAACCTCTAAGTATGATTTATATAGTGTCAGTATTCAAACAAAATGCTGTGAGATTTTTTAAAAAAAAAAATTAGATGAAGTGTGTTTAATATATAATGTTTATATATTATTATTTATTTTTTTTTTGTTGATGAGAGTTTACATTCCCCTCCAAAAAAAAAACAAAAAAAGAAAAGAAAATGACACTGAGAAAATAGTTGAAAGGCTAGTTAAATTGTTAACAAAATCCAATGGGAAAATATATTACCAGTGATGACACTCAATGTGTTGATATCTTTCTGTTGAGATATACATAGTCTTATCGTTAAAGCCCTACCAGTAACAACTTTCCTTGTATATACTTTCCTTGTTGATGGCTGTTTCTACATCCTCTTTTTTTTCCTTTCTAGAGATAATGATCCCACATATAATGGGTCACATGATTGTGATCTGCTACGCATACTTCATATACGTTGTAACATCAAACATCATATTTAATCATGTATATACAATATCACAAGCAAATTGAACCATTCAGTCTTTATACTTCTAATAGTTGTGATGATAGCTAAGATAAAGTGTGAGTAAAGATAACAGTTATGAAAAACCTTCAATATTGATAAGAAAAGAAATTTTTCTTATCCAGTCATGATCGGGGTTAAGCTTACCGATCATCGGAGACCCGAACAAAGACCCAATGTACACATTTTTGGGTTCGAAAAAAAAAAAAAAATACAAACCAAAAAAGGAAATAACAAACTGAGTGGAAAAAGCATTTTAAATAAAAGTCACTATCAGATATATGTTTGATCTAAAAAAATCATATAGCTTCAAATGTTTTGTCAATATACCATAAAGAATTCATCATTACTTTTTCTTTAAAGGTATTTATATACATTACATCAATAAGGATTTATACATGTCTACGGATTCTCTGGATAATGATAAAAACGATACTGTTTTGAACAAGTTGTTTTCTTTGAACAATATCACACCATCACTAATCAAAAAAGATATATCTCTTAACTCATTCAAAAAAAAGGCATTCATTGAAAGAATAAATCCAAAAAGTATCTTACTATCAAATAAAGAAAAATCAGAAAAGCATTTGATTCTTAAAAAAATTGAAAGAAAGCAATCAATTTCATCATTTGAGGAGTTTTTTCTATACAAAAACCTTAAGGGTATCAAGTCTGATCGATTCAGAGCCTTTAAAAAGCTTTTGAAACCAAACCCAAAAAAAATTCTGCCGCAAAATTTAGTATCGCAAACTCCATTGGATTACGACGATTCATTTCAAGGCAACTCCGATGAATATATCTATGATGACTTACCGGATGATTACAAGCCCATAGATTTGAACAACAATGAATTCATCGATGTTGAAAATACATTTTCCAAGTTAAGGGGAACCATAATCTTCACCCATGGCTACAGAGGCTCAACACTACGTATGAAGGATTCTAAGGAAAGAATATGGATTCCCTTGAAGGAAACAATCTTGGATAAAAAATCAGATATAAAAGATTCTGCTGAAGATCACAAAGTGTTTAAAAAAGTTCTGAGCAACGGGAGCCTGAACTTGCTTCCCATACCAAACAATGCCACCAAGCAAAAGTTGCTTCTTTCACCAAACAAGCCCTTGCTCGAAAGAGATGAAGATGTTGTTGCCACAAGCATTCTTAAGAACATTGGTCCTATAGACATAATGAGCAACCTGATTGATAAAGTCAAGAAATACAACAAAGAGGCTCAAGTTCTTGAGTTTGCATATGATTGGAGACAGTGTCTTGAGTTATCTGTTGAAGAACTTGAGGAGTTTATCTTGGACAACTGTAACATTAAAGAAACCACCAGAAACGACATATACATAGTTGCGCACTCAATGGGTGGACTCATTGCCCACAAGGTCATGACTAATCATCCTCTGTGGTTCAAAGGGGTTGTTTATGTTGGCTGTCCGTCATTTGTTTCCAACATCCTTGGTCCCTTACGATTTGGCGACAACATCTTATACAACAAGAAAATCTTGACTCCAGAAGTGAACTTCTCATTCAGATCATCCTTTTATTTTCTTCCCCAAAAGGTAAAGCCCAAGGGCGATGAAAAATACGGTAGAAAATACTCCACATCCTCCTATGTGTTTGTGAATGACAAGGATTTCAACATCAAGTACGACTTGGATTTCTTTGATCCTAAGACATGGATTGAGTACAATCTATCTCCCTGCGTAAATGAGGACCTCAGAAACACTGAGTTCAAGGATATTGACTTTGAGTACTCTGTTGAAGAGTACTATGAATACCTGAAACAGATCTTACCTATGGCAAACAACTTCTTGAACTCTTTGGAGTATAATGCTGATAACAAATCCAAATACCCACCATTGGCTGTTTTGTACGGCAACAACATTCCCACTACCAAGGGTTGCCGAATGCCCAATCAGGATGCTATCAGAGGAAGCGATTGGGATAATTACTTTTATGGTAGAGGAGATGGTGCGATTGCTGAGAAGTGGCTTTTACCAGAGCAGAGAGGATTTAAAAAAGTAGGGAAGTTCAGCAGCAAGGAAGGCCATGTGAGCTTGCTGAACGATATTGAAGGCATAGCAAGATGCTTTGATTACATTACTAATGAATGGAATGGTAATAATAAAAAGTAATGCATTGTCTTTCTAAGGGAACAATTAATGTAAATAGTAACGACTTATATAAATTAATGAATTGTTGGAATAGATTAGGAATATGACAAACAAAAAAGAAACCATTAAATCCGACTTTTTTTTTTTTTTTTCAAAAATGTATATCATCAACTTTATAAACATATTGAATATTCACTAATAGTTATAGAATAGATTTAGAGAACACCCATAAAGTAACATACAATAAGAAAAATGACAGAAGCTTTTTATAAAAACATTGTCTATAATCCATATCACAACATTAAAGGGTTCTTTGATCAGTTTCCTCTGGTGACCCATGAAAGAACACCAACCACCACAAAGACTCCTACAAGTGTAGAGTCGTTTTATGATGACTTAAGACTCTATTTTGATGCTAGTGACATATTCCCCTTAGAAGTACAAAACGGAAAATTAGAGATGTCCTCAAAGACATTATTCTTATCGTCTTTGAATCATTCAAAGAAACAAAACATCTACCATGCGTGCACTCCAGAGGATACAGTATCTTTACACAAATTTCTTTCTGAAAGCAATCTCAAACCACCCATGGCATCTTTGCAAGATGTTTTTGACTATGATAAATTGACTATGTCATGCATTGTGGTTATGGATGTGAATTCCTTGCAAATTCCACTAACAATAGACAATACTACGGGAACTGTTATTCAGGATGAAAACGAGTACAACCAAATTGAAGAAGTGCACGATGAAGAAAAGTTGAAAGAATACCAAAACAAATCCGAACTGGATATTGATGACACGGACAGTGCTGTCAAGGCATACCGCTCATACAGCATCATTCTATACTTGATAATATTGATGAACGTGTCTGATCTTGAGCAAAGAATGCATTATTTCAATTCATTGAACGAGAGATATTTAGCCAAGCATAACATCTTTGGGTTATTATCCATGAATAAATGCCTGTCACTGAATAAATTCATACAGCTCCATATGTCCAGAAAGGGTACATTCATGATGGACCTGAGTTTGAAGCTTTGGGATGGTATAAACTATATTTTCAAAAAAACCAATGATTTGAATAAGGAAGTAGAAATCATAAAACTGAAATACTCCAACTATAAAACTCTGAGTAAACAAGATGGTGATGAAGTTGTGTCCAGTGTTATTCAATGTGTAAACAATGATGATCTTTTAAAACAGGTATGTGAAAGTATCAATATAAATCTTTAAACAATTACCTGTGGGTCGTTTAGATAATAAGCAATAGTTAGCATGAACTGTACATATATTAAATTTTAGACTTTCAAAATATCATATAAATCTTGTAATGTTATTTACCGCTTTTATTTGGGGTATCATCCTGATTCTTGTACTATAAATATGGTTTAACTTATTCTTCTTATATCCGATCAAAAAATAAAAAAAGGTACTTCCGCAGTGATCTCTATCAGAAGTTTACAACTTTAAAAGTGGTATCTTTAACGTTTTTCTTCTTTAAGAAAAATAATGATAATAACGTTCATTCGCTTATCAGAAAACACTCTGTTTTTCCAAGACTAAGGACAGAAGTACACAAAGTAATATTTTCATACATACATTCATTAATCCTCATCTTCTTCTTTCTTTTCTGATATGAATAGTACAAGTGAGTTTTTCCTACAGGTATTGAATCCAGGTGCCTATTTTTTAAACAACCAGACTATACTTGGTTTCAAAAAGCCTACATATATCTTAAGTGTGAATCATGTTGATACTTTTTACAATATTATGAATACCACAATGGTCCGATATCTTCTTTTAAACGCTGATCCTTGGTTATGCAGCATTCAAATTTTCACCGTTGTTTTGGTGTTTATCACTGCTTACTCGATATCCATAGGGTTCACTGATTTTCTTTTCAATACCAAACACACAGTCATTGATGTTGACAGTTGTATATCTGTGATGAGCAAGGATTTTCTGGGTCAACATAAAGTCAAGAAATATAGCTTTATGGCCTATCATTATACAATAACAATGCTCCGGTTTTTCAAATCATGTTTTTTTTCGAATCAAAGACTATCAGTAATGCTTGGGTTTTATTGGCTAAGTATGACCATATACTTTGCTTTGTGCTCCTCCTTAGTTCAACATGTTTATTTACGTGATCAATTCAATAATAATTTTATGAGCATTCTAAGTTGTGTTATTAAACTTCAACGAAATGCATGGTACATTATTGGATTCATTATAACTAACTTTTTCAATATGTTAGTTAGTTCTTTGTTGATAAAAGAATGCTTGGACATCACAATAGCTTATAGGCTGAAATTGAAAGATTACTCATTGGTAATCCACAAACTAAAGATAAAAATGTCAACCTTTGTTGCCATAATTATCAGTCTTGTAATTTTAATTCCCCTGTTTGTCTTTAAAGTTGTGAACTTGTTTGTAAAAAACAAGACATTTGTAATTTTAAAAATTTTGGCCGATGACAAGGTAATTGATAATAGGAAAGCCTTCTCAGATTATGTGTATGATCTAAATTATTTAGAGAATGGATTTGAACAGTTGCTTTCACAAACCCCATTGAGAAGTCACATTAGTTCAACAAACACATTACTAAAATTCATAACAATATTTGATTTCTTAAGTATTTTCATCATATCTTTTTTAATTTACCTACCAACTGTCTATGTTTCATTTAAAAATTTGACAAAGGTGCAAAACTTGTTTTTAGAAAGTTTGAAAAAGTTCACAATATCGGAAAATGATCACTATATTAAGAAAAAAAGCTATTGGGCAGAAAAATTCAATGCCTTTGAATTTATTTACTCAAGTGTTATATTTGTGGTGACACTTATTTTGCTGACAGTCAATGTTATTAATAGCTTTAAATTTAGGGAGAGCTTCCTTAATAACAATGAAGGTCAAACTTATTACCAGATGCTTAATCCATTGGATCCTGCGGTAGATGAGTTGAAATTTTCACGTAACCCATTATACAGTGTTGTTCAAATCCCATGGACACCGTATCTTTTGATTTTGTTTAAATTTTTACTTTTGAAGACATTCATATCCACAATTGATGAATTCAAGCAAAAGACAAATGCCTTCAGATTGTGGTACTCTCAAGTATCAATAGAGAAAACCAAATATAAAAAAGATGTGATTAAAAGTGCCAATGGATCGAATGAAGACGCCAACAAGAATCGATGCAAGATCAAGTTCATAAAAATAACGGGAAACGATGATATCACAACGGTGGGAAAAGCATCAACAAAGAAATCAGTCACATTCAGTAAAGAGTCTGAAGAAAAGGAAGTCATGATGAAATCGTTATTTAATAATGACATGACTGCAATGTCCATATTCACATTCACTACCAATAAGAAAGACAAAGAAGTTTCGTATATCAAGTTCCCTAATTTGATGAAGGACACCAGTCACTCTGAAGAAAGTGCCTTGAGTGACGATGACAACTCTCAAAGTGGAGTGATGTCCTTAGAAACTATTCATCATTGTATAAAGGAGGATTGATATTGTTTAAGGAAGGCTTTTAATGCCAGTAAGATCGAGTACAACACGTGACTTGTCTCTTTTCAGAGTGAGATGGAATTTCAACTTGAACAAAATAAGCGTAAATGAACAAAATACTATATTTCCTTTTTTTTTTTTTTTCAGTTCCAGACTTAACTCATCTAAACTTATTAACGCTAATTTATTACCAAAGCAATAAAAAGGTCTTAAAAATTTAGGCAATTAGGCTCTCTCTTTGTTAACTATGAAGAATAAACCTATATTTGATGTGTCTTTTTTTGATATTGACAATGAACACTCTGAATTGAAATTCAAAGACGAAAAAATAAAGTTCAAAATAGTTCATCCATATTGTTTGGATGACTTTATAGGATACAAAGAAGAAGTGGACTCAGAACACTTACTTCGGTTTAGACAGGCTCAGATACTGGACAAAACAAAGACAAATAAGTTTTTCAATGCAATCAATTCGGCTATACTCAAAGACAAGCAATACAGCTACATAAAAAGAGTCAATACCAGTGATTCTATAAAGATTGTTCTTTGTGAATTTGATGAGTACACACAAGATGAACTGCTTGAGTGTTTGAAGGGGAAAAATCTTTTTGAAAATGTGGACTATAAAATTATAGGTAAACTAACAAGTATCCCAAAATATCCACCTTTGAGTAAGTCCATCAATGATAAATGGTCCGAAAAGTACTGGCCAATGAATTGGAAGGGGAACGTTAAAGAAAACAAACTCAAGCAAGTGTTTCTGAATGATTATCAGCTTTTAAAGTATCCCAAATTCAAGTCTCTGTTTGATGCGATTCATGATTATAAAATTAAAAACAATTTAGGATCAGATGATCACATTACATTGTTCTACAACAATAAAAAAGATGAGTTTAATATATTCAAAGATACCAAAAGTATAACAAGGTTTGCTTTAAGTCATAGTATCATTAATGGAATTGACTCGATATGCAGCAACAAAAACTCGGATGATTACCTGCTGCAGGACTATTTTGTGATAACAACACATGAGCCTTGTCAAATGTGTTGCATGGCCTTGTTACACTCGCGAATAAAGCTTCTTCTGTTCAACACATTCAGTAATCAGCCAGTAAAGATGCTCAGTGGTGAGAATTTTTCTCTTGCTTCATACAAGCCTCTTAATTGGGAATACCAAGTCCTACAATACAACTTTCTAGATAAGTAAACAAAAAAAAAAAAAAAAAAAAAATTAAAGATATGCATTAACAACATAACTATAC
>JAJMDH010000089.1:178944-196092 GCA_030573455.1 Hanseniaspora pseudoguilliermondii | reverse complement strand
GGCCAAGGTTTTCAAAATCAAGTCTGAGAGCAAGCATCAAGTCCTCTTGGGATAAAAGAATGCCATCTTCCAGATCATCATTGATTATATGTAGCTTTATGTCCAAAACTTTTTTCAGTATGGTGTATGATAGGATGCTGAGCCATTCCCTCTTCAATCCAAGATCAGCACAGATAGATTCACAAATATCAGTCAAGTTGAATGCATCATCTTTCAAGTTTAAATAAAAGGTATCTGTGAGGTTTTGTCTTCCCAAAAAGCAATCCAATTTTATCACAGCAACAATATCTTGCTTTACAGGCAGTCTAGCGGCAACGTTGTATTTTTCAATTTGTTGAATCACACTATCTTTAAGCTTCTGGAACAAGACTTCATTGTTTTCTATTTGAAGGTCATGTAGATACAGTTTCAAAAAATCCTGAATGGAAATGGATGTATCATTGATGTTCCAAAGAACATAATCTATAAATGAATTGGCGTAATGGTTAGGATCATTGAATATTAATTTGATAGGAATTTGTCTGTTACCCTTGTAGTCCAAGCCAGGTTCCTTGTCGCTAACATTGACAGCAGCTTTGGAGACGTTGATATCAAAAATATCAGAGTACTTTCTTGTTAATTTACCATTTGTAATCGAATCCTTGATGTACTTGAACTTTGAAAAGTTGTTGACCTTCAAGGGATCATCAAAGCTTGGAAAGTCCGCTTGGATAACTTCAGATTCCTCCTCAATTTCCTCATCCTCGTTTTTGGGATCCAAAATGTCCTTCACATGCTTGTAATATTCCTGCTCCAAAACTTCTGTGTCGATTCTTCTCTTTTTAGTTGTTGTTTCTTCTTCTTCAGATTCATAATCTTCATCAGTGACCAAGTCATCATACTTGTTGAAATTGTCCTCTGAATAGTTGATTCGTCTTCTGGTGGTGGCTCTACGAGAACCTATGCTATTCAATTCACTCGTGAAAACATCAGTGTTCTGGTTGTTGTGTGAGGAGTTGTTGATGTATAGCCCCACTGTGTTGTCGTCGGTATATTCGGTAGAGACTGTGTTCCTGATTCTGTTATGGAAGTTAGTTATAAAGGCTTGTGGGGGTAATTCAACCATGATGTTATATATATCAAAATTTGTAAGGGGGTTTTTTTTTTGGTTGATAGATTACTATTTATTTGTATAAAAGTATTTTGGTGAAACCAAATATCTTCTTAGGAGAAGAAAAAAAACAAAAAAATGAAACAAAAATGTAACAAAATTCAACGAATTTTTTTTTAGAGCTCGGAGTTAAACAAATATATCCAAAATAATAAAAAACATATATAATGCTCTAACGAGTTGAAATGATACCAACATCAGCCAACAATTGTATTCTCTTACTGAAGGTTGGATTCTGGTAGTGTTGCATAATAACACTTGGATCAGTCTTGGCTTGTTCAAGGATGTTAACCATGACAGGGTCTTGAACAATATCTCTGATTTCAGGTTCAGCTAGAGCAGCTTGGACTACTTCCTCTCTCTTCAAGGTGTTGTTTTTCAATCTTCTATCAATGGCAGCGTTTATTTCATACTTGACATTGGCCAATGAGGTGCTTTCAGCTGGAGATGGGGATTGGTCCATGGCTTTGCTGATGGTGATGATGGCTGCAGCATACTTTTGCATGGTCAACAAACATTGAGCCTTTCTGATGTAAACCTTGATAAATGATGGTTCTTTTTCAATAACAGTTTCACAGTCTCTTATACAATCAGGGAAGGCCAATAACTTGAACAAGCAAGCAGATCTGTTGGAGTAGTGCTTGTAATCAGAAGGATCTCTTTTGATGGCTTCATCAAACATCTTAACAGCTTCAGCATAGTTTTGCTTGGCAAACAATTCCTTACCAGCATTGGAAGCCTCTAATGCCTTGTCTTTGCTTAAGTAGGAGTTTTCCTTGCTGATTTTGATTTCCTTTTCTAATTTCTTCTTTTTGGCCAAAACATCTGGTTTTCTATCTTCAGTTAAGGATTTCTTCAAGTATTTCAAGGCTTCTTCTTTGTTGTCTCTTTTGATGTATACATTAGCAATTTTGTGGTAAATCTTACCCATGATTTCATAGCTGGCATGGGTTTCCTTGGCAAACTCAACAGCTTCATTTAAAATTTGCAAGGCTTCATCAAACTTACCTGATTCCAAGGTGGCAGCAGCAATGTTGGTTAAGTACAAGACATCCTTGTAGGTGTCAAAGGCCTTTGTGTAATACTCAATGGCTTCGTCAAATTGTTTCTGTTTGTACAGTTCATTACCTTTGTTCTTTAGTTCAATGGATTCATTCTTAATTTTGTCATCAGATTGTCTCTTTTCTAACAATACCTTCTCGCTTTCAGAATTAGGACTGCCTGTTTCATTTTCCTTCTTCAACTCCTTTTTCATTGTTTTGAAATCTTGCTTTTCTTCCTTGCTAGGATGATCCTTGATTTCTTCATTTAATGGATTGGTGCCTTGACTTTTAAACTTTTCTTGTAGGTCATTGGCCATCTTCAAAGCCTTGGCATATTTTGGATCAGACAGGACTGATGTGTCATTGCTCATCAATGCTTGCATGAAAGCAGGATCAGTGAACACCTTCATTAATTCAGGGTCATTTTGAAGGTCATTGAAGTATTGAGAATCGTTGTTTGTATCAAAAGAGTTTTTGGCCTTGATGGCGTCTTCCAAACCCTTCTTGGCAACTGCACTGTTAGGATCCAATCTCAAATATTGTTGATAATGTTCAATGGCTTCATCATGTTTACCCAAGCCCAGACAAGCATTGGCGGCTCTACCATAGGCCTTTGAGAAAAGAGAGTCAAGTTCAAAGGAGCTTTTGGCGTCATTCAAGGCGTCTTCAAAGTTCATGGCAGAGTAGTTTGCAGCAGACATGTTACTGTAGATACGAGACTTTTCAACATTGTCGGTGGATAAGGATATGGCTTGCTTGTAAAGATCAATGGCTTGGGTGTATTGCTTAGACTTGAAAGCTTGATCAGCAGAGGCTTTGATTTCAGCACTAGACATTAGGTATATGATAAATAATTATTGATAATTGTAGATCTGGTTTGTTGTGTGTTTTTTTTCCTTTTAGTAGTGTTTGATGATGAAAGAGTATTCACACCGAAATAAATAATATCTGTGGAGAGCTTATACGCAAAGAATATTTATACAGGATTCATCTTTGGTTTTTTTTTTTTTTTTTCCACATAGAAATTTTTCTCCCACTGGCAACTTTTTTATTTTTTTTTTTTTTCTAGAAACATCTATATCTGTGGATGTGTTACACAAGGCATGGATGGTGACATTACGTTTGCTTTTTACACATCAAAAGATATGCTTCTTAATTAAATGACAGGTAGCACTGAGATCCCTATGCTTTACAAGTCATAACTGTTAAATATGCTTTAATTTGACAGTGTATCATGATGAATATCATTAATGACAAGCTCATCACATCCTTAAGCATATTTTTTTTGTCAACAGTCACGTGCATTTTTTCCTACATCCAAAACATGGAGCATCCCTTCAACATGTACATCCCGTTGGGAAAAAAAAAAAAAAGAAAAGATTGAACAAGTTTTAAGAACTTTTTAAAAAACAAAAAAAATATAGTACATCAGCCCATTCACACATATCTAATAAAATGTCCTCTAACGAAGTTGTCAATCAACAGTTTCTAAACTGGTGTGAAAAAGTGGGTATTGACTTCAACAACAATGCAATAGTTATCAAGGAAACTCCAGATAAAAACAGACACTTGATCACTGAAAAGTTCATTCCAAATGGTACTGTTTTGTTCAAGGTTCCTTATACTGCCATGTTGAACCCAACAACAAGTGAAATAAAGAGTCTTATGAAGTTTTCACAGGAAAGTGAATCTGATTCAGATGATGAAGACGGTACTCAGCTATGGAAGGAACTAGTTGTTTGTATCCACAAGGAGTTACAAAAAGGTAAAAGCAGCCAATGGTACCCCTACTTGTCCATATTGCCAACAGCCAAGGATCAAAAGTTTGACAATTTGTATTATTGGAATGACTCAGAGTTACAACTCCTAAAACCCTCCAAATGTATTGAAAGAATTGGTAGTGACAAGGTACAGATGATGTATGAACAAATCCATGAACTATATAACGTGCCTGAGTTGACAAAGGAGGAGTTCCTTAAAATATCATCTATCATCATGTCCTACTCCTTTGATGTCAACGGTAAGTCCATGGTTCCTGTATCTGACTTATTGAACGCTTCATGGAATTATAATTCTGTTTTAGAAATTGATGATGAGGATGATGTTGATTACATATGTATGGTTGCTAAAAAGGACATCAATGCTGGTGATGAGCTTTTAAACATATATGGTAACCATCCAAACGGTGAGCTTTTGAGAATGTACGGATATGTTGAAGATGATAATGAAAACGAATTTGCTGAAATTGATTTGGACACAATAATTACAGTAAATGACAATTACGCCAAAATCATTGAGAACATTGATGAAAGCTATGATATGGAAGATCCACTAATAATGGAAACATTTGATGTCTATAAGGATGAAGGTGTTGTATCTGAGCTGGTTGTCTTATGTGAAATACTAACCAATTATGATGAGGATAAAAAGAAGGGATTATCTGATAAAGAAATTATAAAAAAGACTGTAAACAAAGTTATTACCAATCATCAAATTGGCAATGGCACTAGAGACTTGTTAATAAAGGTGACAGACGCCGCCAAGAACAAGTACGAAGAAAATCCATTACTAAAGAAAGAATACGAAACTAAGCTAGGATATTCCAAGGAATACATGGCCAGTGTTGTGGTAAAAACAGAGTATGATTGTTTGGTAAATGCGATTAACAATCTTGATAAGGAGTACACCATAATGGAAAATAAGGAACTTGACAAGATGGAAAGAAAAAAGAGAAGATTGGAAAAGAAGGATGAAAGAAGGGCCAAAAGATCCAAACACTGATGTAGTCATTAGAAGTCTTAGAAGATGATTTCTTCTCCATACTAAATTTCCCTTTTAGGAAGTTGTGTTAATTTTTTTTTTTTCTGTAGGGCTAAAACACACATTTGGACAACATCTTGTGGGAAACGTGTTTAGCAAACTGTCACGTACTCCTTTTTTTTTTTTTTAGAAGAAAAAAAATTAAACCTCCCCTTTAAAAAAATAAGCAGTCAGGATGAATACTTCAAAGATTATAGTAACATATAACAGTTGCTATAATTAACACACAAACTAAAAACAACTAATACCTAAAGACTGTTAACTCTTATAGAGAACTTCAGAATAACCACCAATCAGTGCTAACCACTTCTTACTTTGTTTCAACTCTTATATAGGTTACATAACAGATAACAATGTCAAGTCCACAATCAAATAACAACGAAAACACTCTTATTGGTAAGTACCAAATAATTAAAACCTTAGGTGAGGGTTCCTTTGGTAAGGTCAAGCTGGCCTACTTTAAACGAAACAAAGTTGCTCTTAAGATCATTGCCACAAACAAACTGAAACAGGACGATATGCGTGGGAGAATTGACAGGGAAATTCAGTTTCTAAGACTGTTGAGGCATCCACACATCATCAAGCTATATGATGTTATCAAGTCCAGTGAGGAAATCATCATGGTCATGGAGTATGCCTCCAATGAGCTGTTTGACTACATCATCCAAAGAGAAAAGCTACCTGAAAACGAAGCCAGAAGATTCTTTCAACAAATCATCTCTGCTATTGAATACTGCCATAGATTGAAAATCGTCCACAGAGATCTTAAACCCGAGAACTTGTTATTAGATGAAAAACTCAATGTCAAAATTGCAGATTTTGGGTTGAGTAACATCATGCAAGACGGAAACTTTTTGAAGACCTCTTGTGGGTCTCCCAATTACGCCTCTCCAGAGGTTATTTCAGGTAAATTGTATGCTGGTCCAGAAGTTGATGTTTGGTCATGTGGGGTTATTTTGTATGTGATGCTATGTAGAAGATTACCATTTGATGATGAAAGTATACCTGTTCTGTTCAAGAACATTAGCAATGGTGTTTACACTTTACCCAATTTCTTGAGTGCATCTGCTGTTGACTTGATAAAAAAAATGTTGATTGTCAATCCATTGAATAGAATAACTGTTGATGAAATCTTTGAACACGAATGGTTCAAAACAGATTTGCCTGAGTATTTAGTTCCTGAAAGATTAAAGGGCAAGGTTTATCCTGACATGAAGGCTACTCACAAGACAAGTGAACCAAGTGTCAAGAATGGAGATGATTTGAAGCAAAACATTGTTGATCTATTAACAACAAAGTTAGGCTATGACCCTATAGAAATTCAACAGGCATTCTTGGACAACTCATTCACTAATCCTAGATATGTTGAGATCAGAGATGCTTACAACTTGATATACAAAAACACAGATTTGATATTTGATTTGCAAAACTCCTCAAATGCCAATGTCAACCAACAAGTAGACAGTTCCCAATCCCCCACTGACTCACAAAGCAGCAACAATGGTCCTTCATCGTTCAACAACGACTTGGAAAAGGACACTTCATCAACAATATCTCTCTTGCCCTCATCCATGCCATCTATACACAGAGCACAAATGCTACAGATCTATCAGCAGCAAATAGAGATGCATTACAACAACATCATAAAGAAAAACAACATAACTTCGGACATGGACATACATCAGTTGAACTTGGAAAAAATGAGGGAGATTGAAACCATCCAGCAAAAGATCAACAACTTGCCCCTTAAGAAATCCACAAAGTCAATCAAGTGGCACTTTGGGATAAGATCAAGATCGTACCCACTGGACGTGATGGGTGAGATATACTGTGCCCTGAAGGCCTTGAACTGTGAGTGGGCCAAGCCCTCTGAGGAGGACCTATGGACAGTCAGAGTCAGATGGGAAAGTAACGTTAACAATGGATACAAGTACGTGGGGGACAAGATGAAGATGGTGATCCAGCTGTTCCAGATAGAGTCCAACAACTACTTGGTTGATTTCAAGTTTGATGGTGTTGATGCATCTTCTGATGACGACACCATCATCAAGAACCACGATGCATTGAGTGATGAGGAGCTGTACACGCTTTCAGCCTATCCGTTTTTGAACATGACTGTCTGTTTGATTAAGGAGCTAGCTATTAATTCCCAGAGAAAGTAGTTTATATATAATGTTTGTTTTTTTTTGAACATTAGCCTTTATTTTAATAAATCTTGAAGTATTCAAAGTTATAGGGGAAAATTTTTCGTTAGTGGTTTTTTTTTTTTTTCTTCCCACTGGAGTAATGTTTACACTGATTTCTTTTGAAAACAAAAAAAAACGAAAATGATTTGGATAAATTTTGATGAAATTGTACAACAGTTTAAAACCTTTATATATAATACAAATAACCAAAACAACCTTCCCTTTATAGAATAGCAAAACCTATAAATAAACAGTCACTACCTAAATACACCATCTTTGATATATAAAAAATGACTCAAGGTGAAGTTAGAAGAAGTAGAAGGTTTAGAGAAGCCCCAAAAGTTGACTACAATGAAAACCATGCATATAAAAAACTGAAGACTGAGCAGCAACGATCGTCGAAAAAGCAAGCACCTAAAAAGGCTAAGCAGGTAAAGGTGAGAGAAGCTGATGAAAATAACGAATACAAGTACATATACGATGAATCAGAATCCGATTCATCCATTGACGATTACGAGTTTGGCCCTGTTTCCAAGCCAATCAAGGTGGTTCTGGGGAAGCGATCCATACCACCAGTTAATCCAAATGCTATTCTTAAGAACCCCAAGTACAACCACAATCCTGTGCAGTTCCTAAACAGTTACAAAACCTTTATAGATGACACGGACATGACTGAAGAGGAGTACATAAAATTAATCAATGAAAAGCAACGCATATTCCAGCAAATCAGTCAGCTGAAGAAGGACAAAATTATCATACAGGATCAGGCAGACAGCACGGAGACCATTGACTCGCTTCGATTGGCCAAGCCGAATGACTTCTCCTTTGTTAACAATTTGGAAACAATCATGAGTTCAGACCCAAGGCTGGATAACAACAACAGTGCCCACATGGCCACCCAGTACACTTACAAGAACCTTATAACGAACGAGAACCGTAAGAAGGTCTTTCTGGAGCCCACAAGGCTGATATTCAGGGAACAGAACCTAAGCAGCACACAGGACCACCTTCTTAGACAGAGCATGCATGTCCAGGGAAACTTTGCACGCTTCACAAAGTTCAAGATCAGACAATGTAAGAAAATTGCATCTCTGGTTGAGCAACACTTCAAGAACTTGAAAACAGCGGAGGAAAGGAAAATCAAGGAAAAGGATCGGTATGAAAGACAGATGTGTAAGAAAGTCAGTGGAATGGTCAAGAGGCACTGGATGCTTGCAAGGAAGGCCGTGGACGTGTTGAAGGAGAAGGAAAGTCAGGAGAGAGAAATCAAGGATAAACAGAGAGATCTGAGGGACATTCTGGACAAGAGTTCAAAGCTGCTGAAAATCCAACATGAGGGAATAAGCGATGATTTGTTGACAGACAAGCAGCTTAAGGAAAAATACGGATCCCTAAGTCTTAGTTTGGATGGCGAGTCATCTGCGGATGGTTCAGAGTCACTGAGTGTGAGTCTGGAGGAGAATGACACCAACAGATCAGAATATGATGAACATGCCATGAAGGTCATGCAAGAGGAGTATGAGAACACAGACAATGACATTCTGGATGAATCCGAGGATTTTTCCACTGACATGAGTGAAGAAAGCGACTCCACAGAGGACTCATCTGACGGCAGTGTTGAACAAGAAACAGGCTTATCGGAACTTATCAAACCTATAGAATCAGAAGATGAACGAAATGAACCTGAGGAGATCCCCAACAAGGATAACACCTTTGTTTACGAAGTTCCTGTCCCTAAGCTGTTGAGAGCCACTCTTCGAACTTACCAAAAGGAAGGTCTTGATTGGCTAGCGAAGCTGTACAGAACAGGCACCAATGGTATACTGGCAGACGAAATGGGGCTGGGTAAAACCATCCAAACAATTTCCCTTCTATGTCATTTGGCAGAGGAATATGAAAACTGGGGACCGCATTTAGTAATTGTGCCCACATCAGTCTTGCTAAACTGGGAAATGGAATTTAAAAAATTTGCTCCTGGATTGAAGATCTTGTCCTATTTTGGGTCTCCACAGGAGAGATCCAAGAAAAGAAAAGGCTGGAACAATAAAAGAGACTTTTTCAATGTTGTTGTTACTTCTTATCAAATGGCTGTGACAGATGCACATATTTTCAAAAGAAAGAAATGGGGGTATCTGGTGCTTGATGAGGCACACAACATAAAGAACTTCAAAAGTGGAAGATGGCAAGCTTTGTTAAGCTTGAATTCACAAAGAAGATTGCTGTTGACAGGAACACCACTGCAAAACAACTTAACTGAGCTGTGGGCTTTGTTGTATTTCTTGATGCCAAAGACAATCATAGACGGTGGAGAGATGGAAGGGTTTGCTGATCTTGACTCGTTTCAAGAGTGGTTCAACAAGCCTGTCAATAATCTTGTGAGTAACATGGACACAAACAGTAAAAACGGGGACGTGGTTGTTAAGAAGTTACATCAGATTCTAAAGCCATATTTGTTAAGAAGATTGAAAAAGGACGTTGAAAAGCAGATGCCTAGTAAATACGAGCATGTTATTAAGTGTAAATTGTCCAAAAGACAAAGATACTTGTATGACGAGTTTATGTCCAGAACACAAACCAAGGAAACTTTAAAGAATGGGAACTATCTAAGTATCATCAACTGCTTAATGCAGTTGAGAAAGGTGTGCAACCACCCTGATTTATTTGAGGTTAGACCCATAAACACATCATTTGCCTTTGAAAAGAGCTTTCATAATGATTTTGTAGATACAACAAAAAAAGTTATAAAAATGATGGACTTGGAATTGATGAACTTGAAAAATAGTGTAAACTTACAATTTTTGAACTTTAAGATTGACATTGAAAACAAGAACGATTACAATAAAATTGATGTGGAACTGTTAAAGACCTTGAAGGAAAACAGTGATGAATTTGAAGAAGGAATAGAAAAACTTAAAGTCAAGTTGTTGAAATACAAGGACATGAGTGAAACTTTAGATTTCCAAAATATAGAAAACTTTTACTTGCATTGGGAAAGAGTATCCATAACAAACGAAATCAATAAGCTCTTGCAAATGAAGTACATCAATACCAATAGACTCAGCAACAGCGTTGTTTACAGTAACGATTTGCTTGACAAGTTGAAGATTTTGAAAGTACAAAGAGATGATGTTGACATTTTTAAGGTTTATGATTACTTGATCAATAAATTCTGTATGATCCAACCTAAGGCCTTGATATTGGAAAATAATTATAATGAGCATAAGAAGCTTTTAGAAATGCCTATGGAAATTACCAACAGGTTGGAAAAGAGCCCATTTCATAAAATTGAGACGAACTTGAAAATAGAGTTTCCTGATAAGTACTTGTTGCAGTATGATTGTGGGAAGCTTCAAGTGTTGTCGAAGTTGTTGATTGAATTGAAGGAAAAGGGGCACAGAGTGTTGATATTCACACAAATGACCAAAGTGCTGGATATTCTGGAGATATTCATGAATTACTTGAAGTTGACATACATGAGACTTGATGGGTCAACAAAGATCAAGGATAGACAGTACCTGACTGAGAGATTCAACAATGATGATAAGATATTTGCGTTTATTTTGTCGAGTAGATCAGGAGGAACAGGTATCAACTTGATTGGTGCTGATACGGTGATATTTTATGATTCAGATTGGAATCCAGCAATGGACAAGCAGTGTCAAGATAGATGTCACAGAATAGGACAATATCGAGATGTTCATATTTATAGACTGATTAGTGAGTTTACCATTGAGGAAAATATATTGAACAAGAACATGGAAAAGAGCATGTTGAATGACATAGTAATCAAGGATGATATCTTCAATGGCGGGGTGCTGAAGGATGACATTGCTTTGGAAGTTGATGATGAAGAGGATAGTAAGGCCCTGAAAGAGGCGCTGAAGGAAGAAAAGGAAGAACAAGAGAATGATTTTATGATTGAGGAGGAAGAAAGTGGGGGAGAGTTAGGGCATGTTGAGGAGTATATGATGAGATTTGTGATGGATGGTTATATAGATTGAGTGTTTATAGTTTTTTTTAATGATCATATAATGATGTGCTCAATAAATGTATGTGATTATCATTCGTATGGGTGTTGAATAATGATGTACTTGAAGAATTGTGTGTTAGATACGTGTTTAGCACAATGGTGTACACAAAGACAGAGGTGTGATGTTCAGCCGTATATAAAAATCCATTTCAGAAACTAATGATGATATTTTTTTTTCAACAGGGGGAAATGGAGTGCTGGAATGATTGAAACCACACGTAATAAATTTACCTACACATCCTTCGCCCCCTAGTTTTTTTTTCTTACCATAACCTAAACACACCCTATACGTAATCATTGTGCTGTTTAAAGGCTATAAGTCTTTGGTAAATCATCTTATATAAGTAGATGTTCTCTATCATTCTTATAAATATATTCTTATGAACGTTATTAAGATATACTTTATGTATAAGATAATATATCAAAAAACCAGAAAAAAAAAACAAAACATAAATTTATACTTACACGTATATTTTTTTTATTAATAAAAACTCCTACTTATAAACCACTATCATCAATCATGTCTAAATTACACTTCAAAGGTAACCAAGTTGATTTTATTTTATTACTAAATGATGAAATCTCTGAAAGTGATATCTCATCTTACAAATCCAACGATTCTATAGACTTAGCCAAACTAAACCAAATCTTAGCTCTTGATAACATCTACACCACCCAAAACAAAAAGGGTAACACCGGTGAATTGATCCAAGTCTCCAAACAAGAAATAGAAAACGAATTTGGTACTTCAAACGTTGACACAGTCAAGGACACCATTGTTAGAAACGGCACTCTTATCGACATTGATTCATCAAAGGGCTTTAATAAAAGAAGATACTCCAACACCAATCCAAATAATGGCTTTGGTGCTTAGATTTATATACAACTGTAAACATTCATATATCTGAACCTTCTTTTTTTTTTTTAATATTTTATCAATGATTTATATAAACAATTTAGATAACATTTTCGTGCTTTGTATCACTATACTGTTGACAAAGTATCCATTTCTGTTTTCAACACTTGTATCCTTTTGTTCACTATCATCATCAACATACTCATTCAACACATCACTGAAGCTGGTTTCCAGTGTTTTCAGACTCTGTTCCACTTTATTGGATACCATTTGATCATTCAAAATTGTTTCGTCACTTAGGAAGAACTTCTTTGATCCACTATCGGAAACAATATTTTGAGGTTCATCTTTCTTCTTAATGCTTCCTGTGTTGAGTAATGCTCCAGTCATGGTACCATTGTTGCAATACGAACTTGTATCGTTGTTTCTCAATATACTTGACCGCAAATCCTGTGCTGATTGAAGAATTTCCACTGAGGGCAAATACAACATTGATTTATCAGAGGTCGTTGTATGTGATCCAGATGTTTGCTTAAGATTGTCACTCTTGGCATCATGAACCAATGACTTCCCTATGAAACTCGTCTTTTTTCTGATTGTATCTCTAAATGATCCTCGTTTATGTTCTCTGGTCTGATTCAAGAAATTGCTTAACTTTGTACTTATCTTATGTTCCATGTGTAAAACCTCAAAATCTTTTAGTCTTAAAATATCTATTTCGTTATACCACAAATTATTAGTGTCCAAGTATTTCTCTATAAATACTCTGTCGTCAAAGTTGACATCAACAATATGATTGAAGTCACTTTCATCAACATAGGACTGCTTTGTACCGTCACATATCCATTCTTTCTCTAAATCAGTGAATGCACTTCTATTAATTATGAACTTGTTTTTCATAAAAAATATCCTTTTGTTATAACTTACTTTCAGATTATCAAAATATTCAGACTGATATTCACACACGACCATGTTCTTTGGATGAATGAATTGATTGAAAAATTCATTTATATCATTGAACTTCAAGGATCTATTATTAAGCAACGATTCCTTGGATAAGGAGTACTCACTATGTTTGTAAACAGAATTTTTTTTTGGTTCTTCATCATTGTTCAGTTTTCTAATAAATGGCCTGTTGTAATACTCCATCAAGTTTTGTAGCTTATTTTTCAAATTTTCATGCTCCAAAAGGTTCCATGATAAGATCATGATCTCGTACATCAAGAAGTTGGACTCTACTTTCAAGTTGATACTGTTGTTGGAGTCCTCCATCAATGTTTCCTCATTCCCATCCACCACTTTGCATATTGCCAATGGCGAACTGAAAACAACATTCAACACACACTCCTTGTTGACTTTACTTGGTTTTAATATCAACAAATGGGATTTAAACAATAACACAACAACTCTGCTTTCCTGAAATATATCCATATAGGGACCATTGGTGGAATTATCTTTCAACCCAAAGAATGTTTGATGACCAGTGGATACATATCTTATGATACACGGCTGTAGTAGTATTATTGACCCAAAACTTTCAAGATTCAATGGACATTCCTTATTTTGGTTGCTAAACACAATATCCTTTCTGCTAAACCTAATCTTATCCACTATCTTGCTGTATCTCTCATTGGGGTGGTACATGTCATCATCAGTTTTAGCATTATACCTGCCTTGTTGGATTGTATAAGCATAATCCAACTGGAAATTATCTATCTTCTCCAATTTCTTCAACAAGTCATTGAAGTTCAAGGCTATGTTGAACTTACACCGGCTTTCAACATTGTACTCAGTCAACACCTTTGACATGAATATCTTGTACTTCATAATCCTGTTTATAGGCACTTGCAACAATGATTCAAAGGTTATATTATTGAACACACTTCTTTCAAGGTTTTCATCTTCAAATGAGTTATTGGCCTTCTGTTGTCTTTTAAACTTGTAAGTTTTCTGCTTTATAGACATTAAACTGTTTAGTCCAGCAATACTCTCACAAACCTTTGTATTGAACTTTGACTTTTCTTTGTTTTTCAAAACACGAAGCATGATATAGTACACCTTTGTGTAATTTTCATATAGATATGTTGAGACAACATTTGTTGTCTTTAAACTGATGTAGTCCAATACTAGGTAATAGCCAAAAAGAAGATTACTTTCATTAATAAACTCAGATGTATTTGTGTTTCTGTCAATGCTTACGGTAGAGTTGGTGTAGTCAAAATTCTTTAGCATCATGAAATATTCATGTTCAATAGACTTCCAGTTTTTTTGTCCTACAATCTTCAAATTCAAGGTATTGACGCTGTTTATGTCCACTTGTAAAAAAGTCATTATTTTAATTTTGGCAAAAAAGCCCAATATCTCCTCCAAAAACATTTGATGGTTCTTGGCCAACAATGTGCTGTAGTAAGTCAACATGTTCAATGTTGTATTGTTACTGTCCATGATAAATGGCAAGAAATTGTCGGTCATGATTTTTAAGTTCATTAAGTATTGTATCTCAGTTTGCACTATTTCATTAATCAAGCTTTTGAGTTGTATCAAAGTGGATTGGTAACTGTGTCTGCATCTTGATATATCAGAATTATTATCCTTTTCACTAAACTTATTTTTATCATCATAATATATTTGTATTTTCTTTATGGTTTTATCATCGATAATGCTTTCATTGAAAGTGTACTGAACATCTGACTTACCCCCTACAGTGAAGGGATTTGACGAGAAACCATTTGTTGAATGACTTGGGCTCTTCTTTACTTTTTTTCTTCTTGCATCCTTTTTATTCCCCTGTTTTTTGGAAATATCAGTAATACATACAAAATTCTTTCCGTAATCCAAAGTTGAAACATCATCAATAATCTTATTAAAGCTTACATTCTTTTTGTATGAAGTTTTGCCTTTTGTTGGTAAAAAGTTATTTGGTTGCTGAGTTTCACTTTCTATGTTGTCCTCTGCAGTATGAAATGCTGGGGACTCTTGAATAATGTTTATGTACTTGTCCTCTTGATCATCTTGATCTTCATTACCTGAAGTAGAATTTACATTGATGTTGGCACTGTTATGACTTGCATTGACATTATTGTTTGTATCTCTTCTTAAATCATTTTCAATAGAAGCAACTGTAACATCAGAGAGAAATAAGTCATCCTGATCATTCATTGATAATTAAATGTGTTTGATCTTCACCTGTCAATCGTATTTCGTTTGGGTCTTCTGAAGAATGCTCATAACTTTATTTTTTTCTTTTTTTTTAAAAAATAAAGCAATTAGTAATATATTTAGAAAATACATATAGCTATCAATAAAGTTGTGTATAGCATTAGAAAAAAAAGAATGTTCAAAGATTAAGTGAAGATATAGTAAAACATGGTTTGTAAACAAATTGGTTATTAATTTGCTTGGTGGTTTCCAACAATTTTTGCGTTAAATTATCAATTTTATGTTTTATTTTATTTTTTCCTTTTTTTTGTTTTAATGATTAAATTGGGAGCTTTTTTTTTGGTTCATCATACGACTCTAGTCACGTGTACATATTCAAAAGGCACATTCAAAGATATAGTCAAATATAATCAATAGTCATATTAGTAAACTTTCAACTTGCTGCTTAGAACCATAATGGTTTACTACTTAACAATTGTTTAATTGTTTTCATTATTGTTTTATTTTTTTCTTACACTGGAACATTCTTTAGTCCGGACCTAAGAATGACAATGACTCATATTTTTTTGTCGGTGATAGCAGCAACTTATATGATATATGTCGTAAAAGCGACACTTGACTGCGGTATGGGTTATACCGAGAAGGGCTTTATTTTCTTGACACTGCAAACTTCCTCCATTAAGAATTAATTAAATTGTTATATTGGCCAAGAGAATAATTACATCTCGGTAATTTATATATATTTATATTCCTTCTTGATTTCTTTTATTTAATAGACAAATTTGATTGGCTACAAGGTGGCGAGGAAAACCCCAAGTGTATTTCACGTCGACTTTTGCAAGGTCAAAATCTTTTACAATGAAATTTATTTTAAGAGAGTGTAAACTGGTAAAGTTTTAAGCGAATTGAGAAAAATCGCCTAGCTATTCATTTTGACAGCTTTTTTTCACAGCAAAATATTCATTCTTTTAAATGGCACTATAACATCAATGTACTATTTAAAAGGTTAATGAATATCTAATTAGAAATACTATCAAATCCCCAGTGATAATAATAAAATGAATCAAAACGAATACTCCCCCTCTGAATACTGTGTACTTGCCTTCAAAGCAACTGACCTGTTCAAGTTATCTTTGAACACGCAGCAATGTTTAGTAAACAAGCTGAATGAAGGTTATGAAAAGCCATTTAAGAAATACAACATTATTGTGGGAAACAGAATTGCAAATCTCAACACTTTTCAAAGAGACTCTGGTCTTTCTGCATATCCTGAACTGTGTTATTTCTATGCATTTATCAGCAAAGATCCAGCAGTCTACTTGCCATTGAAACAATCTGCCACTACCACGTGTGAGTTATTTGAAGATTACGAGGTTTTTTATGTAACTGAAAAGGAGAATTCAATACTAAACCTAAATGAGAAGTGCATAAAGGCAACGACAGCTTTCAAGCCACATAAGGGATCAGCCCCAAACCTTAAAGTCATTGAGCCAACCTGTTTTGTATCGTTCATGCCAAGGCTTGGTGTCTTTTTCCTACCATTCACCGAAAGACTTTTCAAGACTAAGGTTGATGTAGAGAAATACATTGTTGAAGTAGTTAAAGAACATGACCTTGTTGATTACTACTTGAAGAAGCATAACTACAAATTAATAGGAGAAATCCTGGTCCCAAAAGACTTCGATCGAACTTCAAGTGGTGCTCTACCTGATTTCACGTTAAATACTTCATTCCACCTTTCTTTAATGGAAAAGGTTGTCAACTAAAAAAATGGAATAATATTTCATGATACTGATATGAAATGTTTTTTTTTTTTTTTTTTTGGTATAAATTGCTTATTTCTAGTTTATTTAGTCATATATATCTATAGGTAATATATTTAATCGTACACTATTCATCTTCAA
>JAJMDH010000089.1:96380-178844 GCA_030573455.1 Hanseniaspora pseudoguilliermondii | reverse complement strand
TTCAGCTACAGGTTCATTTTCAGCATGATTTGGCAAAACCTTTATTTTCTCATCTTCTAAAACAACTTTCACAGTTTCCTCGCTTCTTATTTGACTCTTTAGCAACAATTTTGCCATAGGGTTCAATATTTCCTTCAAGATCAATCTGTTTAATGGTCTAGCACCATATTGTAAGTCATAACCATTCTTGGCTAACCATTCTTTAGCCTCGGATGAAACATCCAACTTCATTCTCTTATCGGCTATTCTTGTTTGAACTTCTTCAAGTCTGATGTCAACAATCTCTTTTATAGCAGAATGAGTTAATCTGTTGAACAATATGATTTCATCTATTCTGTTAATAAACTCTGGTGGATAATAGTGTTTCATGTTTTCCATAATTTTCTTTTTGGTCTCCTTGGACCAAGTACCCTTTGCCTTATCAGCATCATTTTCCTTTTCATACTCCTTTAACAATATGTCTTGACCAATGTTACTTGTCATGACAATTATGGTGTTCTTGAAGTCAACAACATTACCTAAGGAATCAGTTAATCTTCCTTCGTCTAATACTTGTAATAGTACCTTACTTACGTCTGGGTGGGCCTTTTCAAACTCATCAAACATGACAATGGAATATGGGTTTCTTCTGACCTTTTCCGTCAATTGACCTCCTTCTTCAGATTGAACATAACCTGGTGGGGAACCAATCAACTTGGAAATAGAATGCTTTTCTTGATATTCCGACATATCAAATCTTATTAGCTTTCTTTCATCATTGAACAAGAATCCAGCTAATTTCTTACATAGTAAGGATTTACCAATACCAGTAGGACCAGTCATGAAAAACGAAGCAATAGGTCTTTCTGAACTTGTTAAACCAGCTCTTTGCAATCTGACTGCAGATGCAATTGCCTCAATGGCTTCATCTTGACCAACAACTTCGTTTTTCAAGCTGGTTTCCATAACTAATAACTTATCCTTTTCGTTATTCTTAATCAAGTTCTCCATAGGAATGCCAGTGACCTTTGAAACAACCTTGGATATATCCATGTTGGTGACGGAATCATGAAGCAATCCAATGTTGTCACCTTTTTGCTTTTTGCTCAAGGTCTTTTCACTTTCCTTCAACTTTTCTTCCAACTCAGGAATCTTGGAATATCTTAACTCGGAGGCCTTGGCAAATTCATTGTTTCTCTCATATGAAACCAACTTTTGTTTCATCTCCTCTAAGGATTCCTTATTTCTTTTGACTTCATCAATGATGTTCTTTTCCTTTTGCCAAATCTCTGTCAATCTGCCTAGTTCTCCATCAACCTTGTCTAATTCCTCCTGTAATGCTGCTCTTCTTTCAACAGAGATATCGTCAGTTTCCTTTCTTAATGATTCAAGTTCAATTTTTATTCTTACTCTCTTTCTGTCCAACTCATTGATTACATCGGGCTTTGACTCATGTTGCAATCTTAATGCTGCACAGGCTTCATCCAGCAAATCAATGGCCTTGTCTGGTAGGTTATTAGGCAAGTATCTATCAGACAGGGTTGCAGCTGCAACCAAGGAACTGTCCATGATTCTAACACCGTGGTGGACTTCATATCTATCTTTTAACCCTCTTAAAATTGTTATGGTGTCATCCACTGAAGGAGGTTCAATGGAGACGGCCTGGAATCTTCTTGCTAAGGCAGGATCCTTTTCGATGATTCTGAATTCATCCAATGTAGTGGCAGCTATCAAACGCATACCCTTGGCTAGCTTTGGCTTTAAAATATTGGCGGCATCCATCGCAGAGTCACCGGTCTTTCCTAACCCCAACAACATATGGACTTCGTCAATGAATAACAAAACAGAACCATTTTTGTCATCTACTTCCTTGATGATCTTTTGCAGTCTTTCCTCAAACTCACCACGGAACTTACAGCCAGCAACAATCTTTGATAGCTCAAGGGATATGACTTCCTTGTTCTTCAAAGACTCAGGGACTTGTCCTTCAACTATTCTTTGGGCTAATCCATTGATGGCTGTGGTTTTACCTGTACCGGCTTTACCTATGATGATTGGGTTGTTCTTAGTTCTTCTGGACAAAATTTCCAACAATCTTTGAATGGAGTCATCCATACCAATGACAGGATCAAGCTTGTTCTCACGAGCCAAGGCAGTTATGTTTTCACCAAACTCTTCCAATGCTGGCTTCTCGGGTTGTTGCTGGTTAGGGTTCATTCTCATCTGCATGTGTCTTTTACTGGAAATCTGTGAGCTGACAAATGTGGTTTTCAGCTGACACATGGAATAAGGCTTTACTAAAACATTGTTGGTTAAACTTCTACGTGCAACATTAGAGAATGCTGGTGCTGAAAGCACTTGAGGTCTCAAAATTTTAGGATTCAAGTTTTTTGGGGTACTAATCCCAAGACTTCTAAAGTTATTTTTGTACGTGTTTCTCAACATGAATATTTACTCTTAATGTCAAATTTTCTTTGGTTTTTTGTCTGAAAATTAACTTTGAGGTGCTTTCATTTAAAAGCATATATACCCACTTAATTAAATGTCACTGAAACAACGATAAAGGTATAATATATACTTGAAACATATTTTTTTAAAAGGGGGTTTATTTTGTTAGGTTCTTTTTTCCCCGGTATGTCGAATTAACTAGAAGTTTCCAGAAAAAAAAAATTGAAGTTGAACAAGTAAGGCTCTATAGATCGACAATCTGCCTCATTTACATCCAGATATATAGTTGACATGTGTAATAAAAATAATCACTTGCTGAGAAACTTATGTGTCTGATATTGTCAGCTTTCTTAATTTGACCTCATGCTCAAAAAACCTGGCTATATTCATTAATTTACAGTGAACATCCGATATTAAAGCCTCCTCCATTGTAGTGCTTTTATTCACTGTGCTCTTTCCATACCCAACATGTATATCATTAGAATACGGCATTGAGTTTGAGTAGAAAAATTCAGATTCAAGCAATGTCTTGAATACGTAATCTCCTACATGATCACAGCCTAAGTCGCCGCTTATTGAATTCATGAGCCATCTAAGTGAGTCCAATTTTATATCAATTTTGTTTTTCTCATTAGCTAAGAAAAACTTCTTGATTATGTCCTCAATATACTCTTTTTCCTCTTTAGACTCAAAAGTCGTGCTTCCATCATTAAGAACCTCGTCAGCCATCGAGTTGATAACACCGAGGTCCAACAATATGTCATTAAAATTTGAAACTGTTGTTATCTTATCGCTTAATTTTTTTGTCTCCACAGCATAACTCTTAAGAAAGAAGCCATTCAATTGATCATACAACAGTTCCTTGTTGTACTTCATTGTTTTTCCAGTCTTGTTTTTTTTATCTTCAACATCATTTGAAACAAACTTTTCAATTCCAAATGATACCTCCTCCCCTAATCCCAAATTGTTTCTGTTCAATTGCTTTTGATACTCTGATTTGTTCACATCTAGAACTTCTTTGTTAGAGGCAAGCTTCATGTTTTCTTCATTAAGGCTTTCATCACTTTCTGAATAGTCATCTGTCATATCATCTGTTATTTTGTGGTACTTGATGACACCATTGGCCTCTATATAGCAGTCTTTGAATATACTGTTGTTTGCAATGTTTCCATTGGAGTCAAGAAACCCAGTGTTGATGTTATTGTCCTGTATAGAGTTAAATTCGCCTAAGAAAGGTGTTGATATCCTTATTTAATAAGTCATTGGATAAGTGATTGATGTCATTTTCATTTTTGTCCACCATCAAGTGGTTCACATGCATGTGTCTAGTAATCAACTCATTCCCAATGTTGTTTCCGTCTATATGATCAATATAGTTGTAAACGATATCGTTTTCATCTGCGTCATCTCTTAATTGAGCAAGTATTTTCTTGTATGCAAGTGTCTTGTCTGTAGAATGGTCCAAAGTGGCCATGATCTTGGCTTTTTTCAATTTTCTTTGATCCTCAGCATATTCAAAATGCAACAGTTCAAGTGCGTTTTCGTATTTCATTACTTGATTTAAAAAAACCTTGGTCTTTGGTTAGGTGATTATGGTTGCAAATTAAGTGATTTACATGGAATAAATATTATGATGCACAAAAAACATGATAAGATGATTTTTGTATTTTTTTTTTTTCTCAAAAACGCATCGTGTAGGTTCATATGGTTATTCACCAAACTTATTCCTTCTACACTGAATTAATCAACTTCATTCGCACGATATAGCACTACAAAGGATTGTAAAGCAACAAAAAGTGTATGAATGAAACGTAACTAATGTATTAAAAGAGTATTTGGGTCTTATAGACACATATATAAATTAGCATTGACAAAAAAAAAATGTCAAAAGTCTTTTATAGCTCTGATAGCAGCAATATAGGTCACGACTAATGTACTATACTATCAGAAGCTTTCGATATGATTTTCCAAACTTTAAATATTCCAGTAAACACTCAAAATAACCAACTTGTTGTTTGATTGATAAATTCTAATAATCTTACATAGGCGATATTTCTGTACTACGCCTACGATGCTATTATCGTTTTGTCAAAAAATAAGGTTATCTCCGCGCATTCGCACCAAAGAAAAAAAAAACGTGTTGCTGTGATTTTCAGGTAGCGGAAAAATACAACTGCGTAAATCGTCTCCATTAAAATTTAACTTTCTATTTTTTTCGTACAACCTTCATATTTTTTTCACAAATTTTTTACAAATAATCATCTTGATAATATAACAGTACATACAACTTATACATATGAAACTAACCACAAACATCTGTATAAATGGCATCGCTGTCACCTATCTTCAACAGTATTCAGGCTAATACTGATGACATAATACCAACTCAGATCCAATCTAAACAAAACAAAAGGAGGGTTTCAATAACAGGTTTATTGAACTTACCCACCTTGAACGCAAACAATGTTCTTATCAAAAAGAACAGAATTGAAAACAAAAGAATTTATTACAAAAGACAAAGAAAGATTCTATTGAAAAGATCTCAAAAGCAACAACTCCTAGAGGATAAAAAAAGAAGAAAGTCTTTTGATAACGTTTCTCTTCAGCATTCCAACACGGAACTAGATGGTCAAGTTGGACATTCTAGAAAGGGAAGTACGGTCAACTCTGTTATTAGTAGGACCTTAAGTGTGAACAGAGATGATGATGAAGTTGAGTCAGATAACGAAAGTGAGATGAACTCCATACGTGGGTACAATGACTATGACTACATCAACAATGGCAGTTATCACGACATTAGAAACAATGACCCAGCACAGGGCTATGCTGCAAATGATGACGATGCCTTGGAAGATGATGATTCAGGGGATTTTGAAGAGAACATATCACTAACTAGATCCATTTCCTTACCCTCTGTTCATGAAAGAGACGAATTGATTGAGTCTGATAATGACCAAGTGGGAATGAAATGGCTTTTGGCGGAACATTCGAAGAGACTTTTACAAAAGCAAAATGCTGCTAATAGCTATGGTTCTATAGAGTCACCACAAAATGGAAACGTATCAAATGATGAAGAGTATGACGATGTTTCCTTGAAGGTTCCAAACTATAACAAGTTTGACCATCATTTACTCACTGGCCAGCTTACATCAGATAAGAACAACGGTATACTGTCATATCATGATTTCATAAGACTAATACAGTTGAAAAACTCCCAGCATACTAGGAACTTGTTGAAAAGGCCATATGTCAACACAACAACAACAAAGGAAATCTTCCAGATCTTGAAGTTTTCCACCCCTTTGGTTTTGACTTTTTTACTTGAACAGGTATTCAACATTATCTCATCCTTGACAGTGGGGCACTTGGGTGCGAGGGAACTGTCAGCTGTCGCCATTTCCAACATAACTTACAACATCATTATAGCCTTCTTTGAGGCCATCTGTACTTCATACCTTGACATCTTAATGCCCCAAGCTTACGCCTCTGGAAATTATAAAAGTGTGGGATTGCATCTTCAAAGATCTTTGTTTTTTTCTATGTTCCTGTTTGCCTGGGTCTTCATATTTGTTCAGTGGAAAATTGTATATGTCATCGAGTTCATTGTTCCTGAGAACGAAAGAGAACTTGTTGGATTGGCAGCCTCTTACATGAAAGTGTTGATTTGGGGTACTCCGGGCTTTATTTTGTTTGAGAATTTAAAGAGATATGTCCAATCCATGGGTAAATATGAAATTGGGCTTTATGTTTTGATTCTGTGTTTCCCTATAAATGTGATTATGAGTTATCTTTTAGTTTGGAACGAAACTGTTGGGATTGGATTTTTAGGTGCTGCAGTCGCCATAGTCATCAACTTCTACTTGATGTTTTTCTTATTGTTAATCTATATTCTCAAGTTCACCAATGGAAAGTGCTGGGGTGGGTTCACCAAAAAGAGTCTTCATAATTGGTTGGATCTGTTCAAGCTGGTTTTGCCTGGTATCATTATGGTTGAAGCAGAGGACCTTTCCTATGAGCTGTTGACCTTGATTGCTTCTTACTTGGGAACAAAGTATCTAGCTGCTCAATCTGCAATTTCAATCATCACTGTTTTGTTCTTTAATATTGGCTTTGGTATTTCAGTTGTTATCAGCAACAGGCTTTCAAACTATATTGGTGTTAAAAACATCCATAATGCTGCTTTGACTGTTAAGGCTAGTGTCCTGATAGCATTAGGCCTTGGTTTCTTCATCTGGACCAGTTTGTCACTGTTTAGATACCCAATAGCAAAGATGTTCACCAATGACACTGAAGTTCTGGAACTGATCACAGACACACTGCCCGTTGTTGGGTTCATAGAGATTTTTGATTGCATGAATTGTATCCTGAACTCATGTTTAAGAGCCTCTGCCAAGCAGTTTATTGGTTCCATAATCAATCTATCGATCTACTATTTGGTAGGTATTCCACTAGCTATATTCCTTTCCATGTATATGGAATATAATGTGATTGGTATTTGGGCCGGTATAGGAACAGGTATGGCGCTTATTACATGCTCATGTCTGTTGGTGTGTTTCTTTACTGATTGGAATAAAGTTCTGGAGCATTTTGAAATGCTGAAAGAGGTTGAGGAGGAGGAAAGTGACGAAGAAGATGAAGAAGAGTATGACGATGGAGATGACGATGATGAAGAGGAAGAGCAGTTATTAGCTCACCCCTAATGACATTATATATTCATATTATAGTAATTTTCAAAATAATATATTATCCTAAATATTAAATCTTTACATATAAAGTTGTTTTTTTATTTGTAAACTTTTTTAATTTTTTTATTTTACTTTTGCCCCAAAATTGTTTTTTTTAAATTTTATTTTTTTAATAGTTTTTATAGAGTTAGAAATAAGTATAGTTTTAAAGCTTTCTACATGTAAATAAAAAGTGATAAAAGCTTCTTATTGTTTCCTAACAATGCCTATTGTAAATTTATTGTTCAAAATATATATTAAAAATATCTAAGTCCATAATTTCTTGTCGAAACAGCCCTTAATAACAAATATTACCCCGTTGCTATAACCATTGTAAATCAAATCAACAGCTAGTACTTGGTGGCCATTATTCAGAACTAGCTGTGGTTTTCCATAGTCCATAGCCTTTTTAGATATTTGTAGGTTTTTACCGTTTTCGTTCATAAGATCCAATGGCATTTCGAAGTTGTCATTTTCTAGCCACATCAAAACTTTGCTTAACTCATTTCCCCTCTTGATATTAACATCACTCTTTAAGTTAACAACGTAATCGTTAATGAAATCAACAATGTTTTCTCTTATTACTGTCTCCTTTTCAAGTGGTGTCATGTCCTGATGAATGACTCTTGGATACTGCCATACTTTGTAATCCAACTTGTGGATGTCGTAATCTGGTATACTGAACAATAAAACTTGATTGTCAGGGTCACTCAAGTTCTCATACAGTAACGGGATGTCCCTTATGTATGTGTTGAAAATAGAACTTGACTTGTCAATATCAGTTACCATACTGTTTTGGTTGTTGGTGTCTCTTTTCGATAAACTTTTGTGGACTGTGCTCGGACTTAAGTTTATCAAGTGTCTGGAATTATCAACATTCTTATCAACTCTCTTGGCCAGGTTAAACGTGAGCATAAATGCAATTATAATACAAGGGTAAATTCTCATTTTATTTTATATTGGTTGGATTGATAACTATTATTTCTTCTGATTTAATCTTTGTCTGTGTACTTGTAGTTTTTATAAACTTTAAGGGGAAAAGAGCATTGAAGCGTTTATATAACTCCAATTTTTTCCCCCCATTTTTGACAAAGAGTGTGAAATTAGGTGTATTTTTTATCGTGTAATCTGCTTATTTGAAAGATTAGACAAAGTATTCGTTACATTACTTTGTTTCTTTTAATTAACTAAAGGCATTGACAAAAACAAAATATACCATTGGAACAGTAACCAACTCAATCAAGATGAGTGCCTATACCAACAAAGTAAAGCAAATCATTAAGAACTCAAAAGAAAACCCTAATGAACATAGAATCATCATCAACAAGCTGAATACTTTCCACAAACACAACATCGTGGATATAATTTCAGTGTACTCAAAGGAATATAGTGATGAGCAAGCCCTAAACCTGTCATGCTTAAACATATCTCATTTTGATGAAGACAATATCACATTCACATATGCAAGAGGTGTTAAGGATGAAGCTGAAATTGTTATAGACACACCATACGATTTTGTTAGTGAAGATGTTTTTAAAAAGATCACGAACTTTCCTGATTATTTTGAACAACTAAGCAAACATGCCAGTAGAATTGTAGGTAGATATTACAAGCAAGTCAATTCGATTAGATATCCTACACACACGTTTACTGGCTTGTTATTGTTCCTAGCAATTCAATTACCATTGATTATTACCTTTGTGATGATGTGTACTGATGTATTTGATCCTGTTCTTCAATATCTGTTTTTCGGTGCATCAACGGAAATTGTGTTTATGATCAGTTCCGTGGCTGCAGTTATCACATTGATAATTCATGTCATAGAGTTTGTAGCATTAAAAATACCACAGAAATGGAACTATTATAGATTAACAACCGATATGAAAATTGAACATTTTTTATTCTGTATGCTTGAAGGATATCCGCATCATGATAGATTCAATAAATTGATAAAGAATGTAAAAGATAGTGGATTCTACACATTTGATGTTGAAGCCGCTGACAACCTTATGTAATTTTTTTTTTTCTTCAAAGTATATATGAACTAGAAATAAGAGTTCTTTTTAATTGACATTATATACATGAACCTTACTACTTGTATGATTGAAAGTCCAATCAGATTACTTTTCAAGATCATAAAGATTAACCGATTAGGATGAGTTGATTTGTTTCCCATGAAAAAAAAAAAAGAGAAGATAGAGAACCTTTAAAACCGGTTTATTTAGTGTTTAATGGGCTACCTTTTTTTTTTTTTTGCTCCTTAAATTTATTATCATGTTTTTTTTGTTGGTTCAACTAGTTCACTGATCACCAAAGACCTTAACTGATAAGAAAGAATCTATTAGAAGTAGAGAAGAAGAAAAACAACTCAACATCAGTAATTAACAATGTCAAACGATAATTCAGCATTTGTTGATTTGAACAAACTTACCAGAATCATTTCTGATGAAACAAGAAGGCACAGTAAGCCATCTACCTTAATTCCAGACAATGTTTCTCTGAACAGATCCAAGAGTGCAGATTTGCCTTCATCACGCATTGACTCTATATTTTCACCATCCACCAGATTTAACTACAGCAGGGATCACATCAATGGGATTGCAAAGCATTTGAATTTGATATCAGACACATATAAAGACGTCAAGGTTGATTTGCCCTTACATGAGAGCTTGATGATGCTTCAACACGATGATATTGAACTTGATGCTCATAGTGCCCTATTCTGCACTTGCAACTATGGTACTGCTTGCAAGCTTCACCCTCATGGTCAAAACCATAAAAAAGACAATAATTTTCCATTGACTACACCAAGCTCAGCATCATCCCTTAAGAGCTGTATGAAAAAACAATCTGATGACCCAAATCAGGATGAGAAAAATGGTACTAAGGGGAACCAGACCAACCTGGATGCATTGGGATTGGTTGATTTTAAGCCAGTTGTATCGTTTGATACGGTTCCCTTGGGAAGCCTATCAGCGGCTGAAATTGATAACAACATTATCAAACCCGAAGATTACTTCACTGAAGATGAATGGTATGACAATGAAATGGATGAGCCCTATCAAGACGCATATGTGGGCTACAAGGGTAATCACAGTGAATCTAATCAATCATTCAAGGGCTTGCAATCTGTAGGATCCAACTTCATGAAGGAGTTGAAAAACTTACAAATCTTGGAAGGGTACAGCACACAACCATACATTGACAACTCAGCATTGATCATCAACAAGAAGCATCCCTTGTATGACGAGTTACAAAAAGACAAGAAAAGGAAGAGTGCAGTTGTCAAGAAAAACAGAAAATATGTCATTAGACTCCCAAATGCAGACTCGAGCAATGGGTTGGACAAGGTCCAGTTGAGTAAAAGATTTAGAAGGGGCACCAATGCAGCCACTTTGGATCCAACAGATAAAAGAGTGCGCACATTGAAGAAAATTAACAGGGAAACTGGATGGATAAACCAAGGGAGGGCTATATTGATACACATATCAGGAAGACGTCACTCATGGGTTGCGTTGGATTATGTGATATCCAAAATAGTCAACAATGGAGACACATTAGTTGTATGCTGCAACTTGCCAACGGAAAACAACAAGCAAAGAATGACCAGAAGACGTGACAGAGTCAACAGGAAGATCAAGCTCCAAAAGCTTCGATCAAGAGTTGGAAGTGACTTTGATGACTCCGAGGATGATTCAGGCAGTGACAGTGATGATGTGTACGACCGTAATGAGTCGCACTGGAAGAATGGGTACACATATGAGGAAGTTGAGGAGACACTCAATGATCTCATCAAATACGTTCATTTGCTTTTACCTGCGGACAAGATTATCAAGTTGACATGCGAGATCAGTGTTGAGTCCACAAAGGAGGCCATCATCAATGCCTACAACTGCTACTTGCCGAAGATGGTTGTGATAACAACAAAGAAGTGGCAGCATGATGAAAAAGTTGGAGAGGCCAAGTCAAATCTCATTGTTGATGTTTTGGTCAACAAGTTACCCTGTCCAATAGTTGTTGTACCAGCTAAAAAATCAGATAGCTTTGAACGATACATAGAGGAAAGACTAAGAATAACAACTGATTTAACACTATCAAAGGAGGAGAAGTACTGCAAGTTGAAAGAGATAAGCAAGCATTTATTGATGGTTAAAAGACCGTTGTTGCCATTCATGCTTTTGAAGGAGAGGGAGAACACATCTGATTCCATAAAGGCGAAGAAGGAGTTGCAGCTACAAGAGTTCACCATTGAGAATGTGAATGGAGATGACAACGAAACAATCAATCAGTTGGCAAGGATATTGGAGACATTCAAGAACAACTTGGATGCCGGGTTGAACCACTTGGATGAGAAGTATCCTGAGTACCAAAACAAAAAGAAATCATTGGAGATTGTGGACTTGGTTGTGGAGCAGTCAGCCAAGTACAACGAGAATTTCAACAAGATCGGGTCCTCAGTTGACATTGATCCAACAGTGGCCTCGTTGAAGGAGATCTTGTCTCAGGGAGAGAACTTCAAGAATCCCAAAAAGAAGGATGTGACAACAACAAACAGTACAAATCAACCAAAGAAGATTGTAACCAACAAAACAAATGAGGATGACTTGAAGCCAAAGCCATATGAAAACAGAACAGTCAGGTTGCATCCAACCATATCCCCAAGAGGTCACATTGAGGACAAAACAAAGAAATATGAAGGGCTGGGACTAAAGAAGTACAACACACTAAGTGCTGGTGACACGCGCCTGCACCATGTGACTTCAAACGGCACTCATGATGATACACGGTTAAGACCAACAGTTACGAGCACTTCTCAAAAGAGTGATGAAAAGAAGAAGAAAAGCAAGAAGGGATTCAGTTTCAGGAAGCTTTTCAAGATGTGAGGAATTTAGAAGAAAGCAGGTTATTTATATATTTATTGTAGAATGACAATGAAAATTGGAATTTTCCGTATTAAAAAAAAGTGTTTTTTTTTTTTTTTTTTTTGGATTATATCTCAAATTTTTCTTTTCAAATTGAAAACCAAACATAAACGATTACACAAGCAACCAACATGTCCAAGAAAAACGATAAGAAGGGTCTTGATGTTGAGCTGCATCCATCGCTACTGTCAGATAACTTGAAGATAGTCAAGACCTTGTACTCAGGACATGCAAATCCGTACCTGGCGAACATGCCCACTGGGGGCAAAAAGCGGATGATGTTGGATAAAGAGGGAGCTCCTCAACCAAAAAAGACAATCAAACATGAAAGACTCTTTGAGGTGGACAAGCAGGAGATGCATCCATGGGACCAAAAGTTCTACAAGAATAACGAGTATGAAATCAGGGGGAAGTATCTTACAGATTACAGTGCAATGAAGATTGATGAGGATTCGGAGGATGAGTCTGAGGAAGAAGAGGACTTGCCCAGTGTGAGGTTCATTCAACATCCACGATTGATTGATGTGGAGAGGATCCATGTTGAGGAAAAGCCCGAGAGCACAGGTGAGATAGTCATTGGAAGCCAGGAGTATTTACTACTCCCGAAGAGTGAAAGAATGAAACTCAAAAGACAGTACAGACGAAAGCAAAGGATGGAGAAGTACAGGAAGGTCGCCACAGGAGAGATTTCCAAGAGTGTGTTGAACAATGACAAGTTGAGTGTGAAGAAAATCCAGAATGTTTTGATGAATGACAAGAGTATTGAGGATCCAACCAAGTTTGAACTTGAGGTCAAGAAAAAAGCCGAGGAAAGAAAAGCTGCACATGAGCTGGTGAACCAACAGAGGAAGGAGGAGTCCATGAAGAAAAAACAGGAACAAGACTTGGATGGTGCAATGATTGAGTGTAGAGTGTTTGAAATCCACAATCTATCAAATCCCAAAATCAGATTTCAAATCAACACAATGGCGAAGCAAATGAAACTGTATGGGTGTTGTGTAAGGCTAAGAACGGATATTTCACGGGGTAAAGGAATAATCATCCTGCTAACGTATAAGAAGACTCACCTGAACAAGTTTGAAAATAAAATGAACAAGTACAAAGAGATCTATAATGATGATGCGAAGAACTTCCAGATAGAAACGAAATGGACATCAAGCTTATCAACTAGTAGTAAACAAATTGAAAGTGTTGTTAATAGGAAAATATGGTTCATGAGAGAGTTCAAGGATGAGGATGATTTGAAAAAGGAACTTAACAAGCATGGACTAATAAAGTTTTGGAATTTATAAAGTATATATATGTTTATTTACAATGGAGAAGGAGAGGTAACTATTCATTCAATTTGGCAACAATGTCTTCAACATTAACAAGCAACACATGTTCCTTATCCTTGGCATCGTCCTTGACACCATCAACCTTGACTGATGCTAGATGGTCCAATGAGGCAGGGTATAGAACCTGGTCACCGATGCTCAAGCCCTTGTCCTTGGCTGAAGGTGAAAGAGAGATGATTTGGGCCTTGTTGAAGTTACCAGCAAATTGGGACTTTTGTCTGTTGGTGGATTCAGGGATGTATAAACCAGAGGAGGTCTTAGAAAGCTCCTTGACGTTGTTGACCTTAGGAACAATCTTTTGGATGACGACCTTGTTTAGTAATGGGACTATGTTCTTGGCGTTAGCTATCATTGTGGGAGTTATTGGTGTATGTTTTTTTTTGGTTTGGGTTATGAACAGTTGAGGTAGTGTTTTTTTTTAAAAAAAAACGATGAAAATAATGCGAATTACGGAATATTCCAGTAGGGTTAATTTTTTGGTTTTTTTTTTTTTTTTTTTTTTTTAGAAAATCTGAAATTTTGGAAAAAAAAAAAAAATGCACATAAACTTTAAAATATCAAACAGATGGCAAGAAAATCACTCACTTTAATATATAAACTCAACTGTCAACTCTAAAACAAGTCATCAATGCTTTGATCACTGTCCTTCTTCATCAGCTTCAGCATCCCGTCTGGAAGAATCGGCTTGTTGGTGGCTTCATCGATGATGTATCTGAACGGCATTTCAATGGCCTCTCTCTTGGAGAATCTTATTTCTGGGTAGTCTATGAACTTGATGCTTTCAAATGGGATCTGCTTGTCCAGGATGTAGTGTGCGCATCTGCACGCAGTGTCAGTTGACATCTGTAAGTTTCCCAATCTCTTCCCCACCAACAGGCCAGGGTACTTGTCCTTCAACTCCTTGGTTCTGTCTCTTGGTGGATGTGATCCAAGGATCCCTCCCAGTATACACACCTCGTACTTATGAACATCAGTGCAGGATAGTTCTGTTTCTCCTCTTGGATCCAAAAGACACATCTTCTTGTCCTGGATGTTTGTGAATGCTGGGAAGTCCTTGTGGAGAGTGTCCAGTTGTAATGTTGTCCATTGAAGACCTAATGATGTAAGTTCAGCAGGAATGTCAGCTTCAGTGGTTCCTGAAGGTAGGGAACAGATAAGTAAGTTGTCCTTGCCGACATCTTGTATCATTTTCTTGTACTCAAGAGTGACCCATTCAGACATGGGCATTGATTCCATGTGTTCAACTATGTACTTCATTATTATGTGATATGTTTGTAGGGGGTTATCTAACTTGACTTTACTTTCTGAAAAAACCCCATTGTTTAAAATACATGAACATTTATCGTATATACTTCATACATATAATTTCTTATTAACTGATGTAATGATCTTCAAAAATAGTAGAAAAAAAAATCAAAAAAAAAAAAAAAAAAAAAAAAAAAAAAAAAAAAAAAAAAAAAAAAAAAAAAAAAAAAAAAAAAAAAAAAAAAAAAAAAAAAAAAGAAAAAAAAAAAAAAAGAAAACCTTTACCGTTCAGGAAAATCGATTCACACACGTGACACCATAAAAGAAAAAGAAAGAAAAAAAATGTATAAAACGTATTACCTAATTGAATATATCCTTTAATGATGGCAGCTTTTTCCCTGTGAGACTGGGACTGGCTGAGTTGGATATGGATGACTTATTTTCCGATTTTTGATAATCATCCTTGTTGATTATATGCTGTGACTTACCTTTAATAACAAGCTCTAGCCCAACATCATCATCTTGGGTCTTGTCTTCAGGTGACTTCAGTCCTGATATGCTTGGATTGGCCAAAGAAACTGAGCTGCCAAGGCCACCCAGAAGATTCAATTGGTTTAAACTGCCCATTTTCGACAGGCCATTGGATGGTTGATGGGTATTCAAGGGCTTTGATAGTGGCAGCGACAAAAGATTTGTGGAGCTGTTGTTTTGATAACCCCCCTGCTTGTCGTTTATTGTCATCATTGATGTCACTGACATATTTGGTAGGTTTGACTTCTGACTCAATGGCATTAGGTTCAAGGCATTGAGGTTCACTGATGATTGGTTGCTGAAGGGAATTGCTGATGACACTGGTCTTGAGTTGCTAATCCAGTTACTGGGTTTGTTCTGTAGCTTCATCATTGGTTGTTCATTGAATAAGTTTCCCTGGAATGGCTGTTGCATGTTGTTGATAACCAGTGGCGAGGTGCTTAGGGTTCCTGGTGTCAAGTTGGGTACTTGTAACATGTTCAAGTTTGTCATGCTGGTATTTGAAAATGATTGAGATATCATGGGTCCGTTTGAATCTGGTTGATATTGCTTTAAGGAGGGGGCATTGTTCATTAAATTGTTTAAAAAGTTGTTTGATGATGATATTGGGGTGTTATAAATTGGAGGTAGTGATACTTTTTTGTTATCCAAAGTTAACAAATTTTTTTCTATAGTTTTTTCATTCTTTTTGGGCTTTTTCACTGATTTGGTGTTGTGCATAATGTAAGAGTTTAAATGGGTCTTGTAATGTCTTTTGACTTCATCAGATCTACTGAACTTTTTGATACACATGTGATAGTTACACTTGTATAGTTTTTCACCTGTGTGTGTTATAATATGTCTTTTAAGATGCTCATGTCTCTTGAAGAACTTTAGACACTTTAGACATTTATATCTTCTATCATTGACAACACCGTTGGTTCTCAATGGTAGGACTTCTGTTAGGTCATTGATTATGATGTCCAAGTCCTTGGTGACATTGCCGACCTTTATGTACTGATAATCATTATTATCATTGATGTTAATATCACTCATTGTTATGTGTGTTTGTATATGGGTTGTATGTATTATTGTGTAGTTATGATTTGTATATATATTTTTTTTTTTCCATGTAAGACATTCTTCAGTGTTGCTTTGCTAAAGAAAAAAAAGACAACGTAAAGGAAAAATAAAGGACAAAAGCGGAAAAAAAAAAAGGAAAAAGGGAAAAAAGGAAAAAAAAAAAGAAAAACAAGCATACAGAAGGTAAGAATGTGTAACACTTATGATAATGGACAGGTAAGAATATAATAGTAATACATAACATAATGGTTAAAAGAAACATTGGAGTGTGTTAGGATAGATAACGTGATGCTTGTGTTTTGATTAAATGAGATATTATCATCACTTTGTGTGTGATTATTATTTTTTTTTTTGTGTAACGTACATTTCCTAAAAGGGTAATTGCTGTGCTGTACATACAAAATATAAATCATCTGTTTTTTTCCCAATAATATCCAGCATCATGGGTTACTCATTTTTTTTGTCATGGGGGGGGAAAAAAAAAAGTAAAAGAACACCCCCCCCCGAATATATAAAATATTTTACTTTTTTCAACACTTTTTTTTTTTTTTTCTACCTTTTCCAATTTATTATTATATAATTTGTCATAAGTGTTATTCATCAACTTTGATCTTAACACAAATATGTTATAAGAAAAAACCAAGGATTAATATTTTTCTTTGTATAATTATCCTTATTTATTATATCTTTAATTCCTCTTTTATATATATATCTATATATAAAGTTCATATTAAAGAAAGAGAATTAAATAAAAAGTTATATTTCTTTCATTGTTCAAAAAATCTATTACAAATAAATTTAAAAAAAAGATGTTTGCACAAAATGGATTTTACTATACCAATTCTTTAATGAATAATGGTTACAACCTATACAACCAATCTAATATCTCAACAAGCTACCCTCCTGGCTTGAACCATATTAGATCAACCTCTATGAGCTTAGCAGACAAACCCAAAGTTGTTGGGGGTGTTTGCGAAGTCTTAGACTACGACATCAAGTACATGACTCACTTTGTTGTTGAGCATTCCTTAATCACATGCGGGAAGATCATCAATGACTCCGATGAAGTCAGCGGTGTTTCCTCTCAACTGTACAAAAAAGGTATCGAATATGTCTTAAATGCCACTAGATTACCTAGAAGCACTATCTACATTGCCTTGAACTACTTACACTCTTATGTTCACAAGTCAAAGTTGAGAAACTTTGACTTTGACATGATTTACCAACATGTCATTACCAGCTTGATTTTAGGTAACAAGTTCAATGACGACAAGATGTTCGCCAACAAGACTTGGAGCACTGCTTCAGGTATTGACTTGAAGGTTCTTAACAAGTTGGAAATTGATTTCTTAAAGAAATTGGATTACAACTTGAACGATCCTTCATACTCATCAACATACGACTTGTATGACAACATCTTCATGGATATTGTTATCAACCTAACCACAAAGGCCCAAAACGCCATGAACTACTCATCCATGGCTCCTCAAAATGTGATGGCAAGCTCCAATGATTATTATTTATCTCATTACAATGATTATCAACAAATGAATTATTACCCAAACCAAAACATGGGTAACTACATGAATTATCAAAACATGCAACAGTACTACAACAATCAAGCTTTGCAACAATCATATGTTAGTATGTCTCCAAGTTTTTCTAACTACCACTACTAATGTATGATATTTGGTATCATTGTTCAAAACACAAGCAAAAAAAAAAAAAAATTAAAACAAGATTTATCAATAGTTTTATTGAATTTAACTGATATAGTAAAAAAAATTATGAAAAATTGAAAGAAGAAATTATTAAAAAAAAAAAATATTTTAAAAAAAAAAAATGAAAACACAGTTAATATTTGTAAGATAATTAATATATGAACTCATGATTTAGAACAGGGTTCTCTTAATTGGGACACTTATGACAAAGATGATTGAGTTATTATAATTATATTGAATATTTTATGAATGTTAATTGCCTAAAAAAAAAAAAAAAAAAAAAAAAAAAAAAAAAAAAAAAAAAAAAAAAAAAAAAAAAAAAAAAAAAAAAACAAAAAAAAAAAAAATTATTAAAAAAAAAAACTACAAACCTTAATTTCGATTTCAATTTACATAAACTATATCAGATAAGATCAATAAAGGAGGAACTATTGATAGATTTGTTGAACAAATAAAATAAAAATAGTAAGTGTAAACTAACATATACTAAACAAACCTATTAAAAACAACAAAAAACAAGAAATAAAAAACCAACCTATATATTAACCTTTTTTTTTTTTTTTTAAAACTTTACTTTTTTCTTTTTCTTTTTAAATTTGAATTTAAATACCACCAGCTTCTCTAAACCATCTTATGCCTCTATCAAGAGCAGCAACAACCAAGCCTTCATTTTTGGCACCACCTAGTCCACCTCTGGAGTTCTTATGAATATACTTGACATCCATGACACCCGGGTATGCCAGAGACTCCAAGGTGACTGGGTCTTTGTCCACAATATCCTGGTTGTTTTCTATATCGCTGCTCGAGACCTTGATTCTGCCCACTCTTTCTCTTGTGATGGTTTCCCAGACATTGACGACCCCATCGAGGCCCGCTGTGGCGATGAACTCGTCTGTTTCGCTGAAGTCAATGGCAAGGCATGATCCCGTGTGTGTGGATGTGTTTGTGTCTTTTGCTGTGTGTGAGTTGTTTGTGTAGTCGCCGATGAAGTCGCCCGTTTCAATGTCGTACAGGGAGACACAGCCGTTGATGCCCAAGTCATGGCTGATGGCAAGTAAAGTTGCGTTGTTGGAGATTTTGACACATCTGACAGGCTTGGAGATCAGTGAGATGTTGAACAGCTGGGTCAATGTGAACAGATTCAGGATCAGGACATGGCTGGTGTTAAACCCAAGGGTCAGCACATTTGACAGCTTGTTGGATGCGTCCATGCAGGTTATGAATGGGGTTTCACTTTGCTGTAAAGTTTTGGACCCAAGGCTCTTTTCGGTGATCTGCAAGGTTGAAACCTTGGTCACGTCAAACGTGGACGTTTCCGACTGGTACATCAAATCAAGAACAATCACTTTTGAATCCACAGTGGTCAGCAACAGCTTGTCCATTGGGATTTTGTTGTTCAGGTTCATTGGCAAAAACTTGATCAAATAAAATGTGTTCTTTTCAATGATGTTGTGATAGCTCTTGGATTGGTCTTCTTGACTTTCCATCATGGCATCAAAATTTAATATTTTCTTCAAATCAAGATCACTCTCAAATTCATTCTTCTCTATATCGTATTTTTCTACAAATAACTCTCCAGTGAAGCTTATGGTTCCTATAAACAACATACTCTTTTTAGTTTCAAGATCCTTGAACTCCAGAAAACTTGTATGGTGTAGCCCGGCCTTTGTTAAAAACTTGGATTGTACATTATCTTCAGGTAAATCACCCTCATTCAAATAGTTTTTCCATACCTTCAAGTATCCATCTCCAGATGTGGTTATGGTGGCAAATTTGGAATACTGAACATTGAATATGTCAGCTTCATGTGCCTTTCCTTTATGAACAGTGGGTATAAAGTTTTTACTCATTTTTGGTTTTTTTTAATTGTATGTATGATTGGAAGATTTTACTCTAACTTGGGTTTCCTTTATGAATACAGTTATCCTTATATGCTTGTATATTTCTTGAATAATGAGGATGGATCATTTACACGTTAAACCATTCAACTGGATCCAAAAAAAAAAAAAAAAAAAACCAAAAAAAATAAAAAAATGTTTAGCGCAAATGTTGCGATGCTTTCCTATGTCCGATTTATCAATTAAATATCCAAATAAATATATCAGAATGATAGCTTTTCCAGATCCCTCATCAACTTGGCCTTTCCATCCGTCGAGGTATCGTTATCCAATTGAACCTTAGGTCTGTTTTTTTCTAAGCCCTCCAACAGAATACAAGCTTTGCAAACCTTGTTGCTTGACAAGTACCCGCATCTTTCACATCTATTCCCATCTTTGAACAAGGACACTGTTCCATTTTTCTGCACTTCTATTTCAGATGGTCCGTTTTTATTGCTTACATTCTTGAACTTCTGGGTGACTTTCTTTTGCTTTTTAGGCTTTAGAACCAGGTTTTCCCCAGAGTGGATGATGTCTATGATACAACTTGGTCGGATACTCTCCAGTGACTTCATGTACTCTCTAGCAGTTCCTCTGAATGCCTCTGGTGCATAAGTGCACTCTGTTGAGAAATAGTCCAGTTTCTTGTAGTGTGCATAGAGCACAATTTCCTTTTGATATGAGTACTTGAAGGGCTTTGATCTTTTCACAGGAGAACCCTCAGATGATGTCATGATGGCTGTGGACTTCTCCAATCTATTGACATCTCCTCTTAGGATGTTCATCAGAACTGTTTCAGCCATGTCGTCTGCATTGTGACCCGTGACCACATGTTTGATACCCAATTTCATGGCTCCCCTGTCCAGGGCCTGTCTACGAAACACACCACAGTAAGTACATGATGATCTAACTCCCGCACATGCAACAATCTCATCCATGGTCCAGTTGTACAATTCTCTGTATGATATGATTTCTAACGGCAAGTTGTATTGTTGCTGATTTCTTTTCACAGTCGCTAATGAATCATCTCTGTAGCCAACAATACCCTCATCAATGGACAGCAGGGTGATGTCAATGCCGTAGTTGTATTCCTCATTCAGTTTCTTCAAAACATATGCTAATACAGTTGAGTCTTTACCCCCAGAGGCACCCACAGCCACCTTCTCTCCTTTGAAAAACAAGTTGTTGCTTATGATTGTGTTGTGGATTTCCGTTTCGAATACTTTGTAAAAACATTCCTTACAGATTTTCATCAAGTTCTTTGGTCTTTTTAAGATAGCCTTTCTGGAATGACATAACTCACATAATTGAGAGACTTTTAGATTTGCTGTTTTATTGACAGGATCAGATGGTGGTGTAAACATTGTTTTTAAGTATAATAGTATGGTTATTTCTGATGTATAGGCAAATATCTGAATAGACGTTGTGTTAAGTGATGGACTACTGAAGGCATCTCAAATCAACAAAAGTTTTCAAACTTCAAGAACTAAATAAGAAAATTTTTATGGTTGGGAGAAAAAAAAAAAAGAAAAGAAACATTTGGACAAACCAGCGCACGTGATCATCCACTACCATTATTATAATAATAATGAAAAAATACAATTACAATACATAAATAGTATATACAACTCACAGAATCATCATAGATTGTTGTATTTCTCTGTTTTATCATGTGCCTTCTGTATCTTTGCACCGCTTCTATCAACATCAGTTTCTAATGAGCTCAACAATTCATTTTGTGAAAGCAACTCCTCGTTTATGGCCAAACTCAACATCTTTTGCTTCACAACGGTTTCCCTCAAACTTTCCAAGCTCTCTTCCTGGCTCTTCAAATCATCCTTTTGGCTCTGGAGAACTTGCCTCTTAGAACCTAGCCTTCTTCCTGGTGTGGGTTTCACAACATCATATTTCTTATTTGTTTCTGAATTGATCTTTTTAAACAATAAATCTTTCTTCATATTGTCCTCTTCGTTTTCTTTGATGGGTTGTGATAAAGCATTGGATCTTTCCGATACTTTATACTTCAGCCCCTTAAACTCCTTCTGTCTTTTTTTTCTATCCAACACACTATCAGTGTCCATGATGCCTGATTCCAGCTTCTGTAATAGTAATCTTACATTGATGATTTCCTTCAAGTTTTTTTCCCTTGCCTCTTCTGAATCATCCATTGTGTTTAAGATATCATCTATGCGTCTATACAAGTGCCACCAGTCCTTGTTGTTTGAGCTTTGACCCTTTTGATCCATGTATATGTCTGCTAGCTTTGTGTCATCATCAAACATATGGCTGACATCTACACCCTCACTTACGTGGTCATAACAGTGGTTGAAGAAGATTCTTGTGAGGATGCATTTTCTCCATTTATCATCATATGGGTCACTGAGCAAGTCATTCAAAAAAAGCTCCAGTTGTTTTCTTCTATACCGTACAACATCCTTGTTCAGAGAATCCTGTGGAAGAATATTTTTGAAAAAACCTAGGGATAATATACTGTTATTTTTCCCATTGACACTATGAAAGTTTTCATTACGTTCAGGAAACTCGTATGGTATTTTACATTTAAACCTGGCTTCCAACTGCTCCTTAAGGTTAATAAAGTCTGAGTATCTTTTCTTGATAGCGTTCTTGTTGAGTAATTGATCATTGTTGCTTACAACCTGATACACAGATAGGTGATATAGAGTGTATGTTTTCGTGGGGTCTGTTGAAGTGTTTGTTATTTTCAAATGCAATGTCATAACTTAGTATTCTTTGGTTGATGTGATTAACTTCAAAAATTAACAAGAAATGATCAATGAAACGATGATATAACTCGTATACACACTAATGACTACATTAAGATATCTGAATTTATTATTATTTTTTTTTTTTTTTTGGGGGAAAAAATCCAAAAGAGAAGCCATAACAAATAAATACTATTCACTAATTTATATTATATTACAGTTATCTTGGCAAATCAATAATCAAACAAAAATATGAAAAGGAAAAAGCATATGATAATTAAATAAGCAGTTTTATATACAATTACTAACAACATTGTCCTGAAGAGCTTGATTTTTTCTCCTTATCACTCTTGGTCAAAGACACAGTGTTTCCAGCACCAATTGAACTACTATTATTTTTGGTAATTGTTTCCATGCCAGTTTGGTGTTTGCTATTCTCGTAGATTGTTGTTATTAACTCAGTGAATGCCTTTTCAACGTTTTCATTTGAAAGAGCAGAGGTTTCTGTAAAAAGCAACTGATTGTTTCTGGCAAATTCTTGAGCCTCCTCAATTGGAACAGATCTTTGATGCTGCAAATCTTTTTTATTTCCAATCAATCCGATAACAATATCATTGTTTTCCAGGTTGGTACTTAGAATATTCAACCAGTCCGAGCAGTTTTCATAAGTCTTGGTGTTTGTGATGTCATAAACTATCAATGCTCCAACAGCACCCCTGTAATAAGCCTTTGTTATCGCTCTATATCTTTCCTGTCCAGCTGTATCCCATATTTGAGCCTTTATGATCTTCCCATCAACCTTGACAGCCTTGGTGGCAAACTCAACACCAATTGTAGACTTGGAGTTGATTTGGAAATCGTTGTTGGAGTATCTGGATAGCAAGTTAGATTTACCTACTCCAGAATCTCCAATAAGAACTAGCTTGTAAAGAAGATCGTAGTCGTAGTTGTATTGATTATCAGCAGAATCAGACATATTTGATTATTTGTTTTCTTTCTTGTGTAGTTGTGGCTATATTATATAGTCTTGCTTGGAGTATGTTATCTATCAATATCAACAAATAACCAGTGATATCTTTTATTAAAGTTTTAAAATAAGGGTGGGGTCCTGTAATGTTTGTTTTTTTTTTGTTCAAAATTCAAAAAAAAAAAAATTTTCCTTCCAAACAAAATTATCAGAATATGGCACATACAAATTTGGAAAACACTCAAAAACTCTAAATTTAGTACACGAAATCATGAAATGTTCACACAAAATACCCAAATAGGTAAAAAATCTTAGTATATATTGGTTCCGGGTAATACACATATTTATTCCTCAAGAGACATTCTTTTCTCTTGAATGGGACTTAAATCCACATCATGTTGATTATCATGTGTTTCAACAGGATCATCAAGATGCTTTTTGAAGAATGTTATTGTCTTGTTCTTAATACTAACCTTGTTACTCATGGGTTTATCATTTCTAGCTACCAATCCTACTGGTTTATGGAAAAACTTATGGTACTTCGGTTTTTGTTTATTTCCAAATAATCTCTTAGGCACCATCTTCTCGAGCCCTTCGTTTTTGTCATCAAACTTCTCATCCTCTCCCTCAGTTATTGTAAAGCTTCTTAATGACAAATTGGATTTTTTGTTCTTCAAACTGTACGAGTTTTTATGATATTTTGTGTTTTCAACATAATCCTCTTCATCATAGTCCTCTGGTATTTCATTAACTTCTGCCAGTACCAAATCATCTTCAATAACTGAATCAGCATTGATGGATTCATGCTTATTGACTGCATTTGAACGCAAGGTTTCATCTTTCATCGCATCTTCATCCTCCTCCTCAATGAAAAACAAATCACCCATTCTTCTGGGTATGGAAGAATCTAAATCAGTGTTCAGATCATGATACTTCAATATGTTTCTAGGTGGTAGATTAACAAGATTGGCCTTTGGTGATTGAACCAAAGGAGAAGTACTAAGTGGATCATCGTAAATAGCAGAAATGCTGTTCATTCCATAGAATTGAGCATATCCATATTTCTTCTTTTGTGACACCATGGGTGACTTTGTTAGTATATTGCTAAACAGAGGCGATAATATCTTGCTACTTGGTGTGTTTGGAGATAGACCCGTTTCTCGGGATACGTTTCTTTTTGAAGAGTTCATAAACGTGTTCTTTTCCTCCTCAGGTATAAGTTCATTCATTTCTTCAACCAATTCACCTAGCTCATCATCATAATCATCCAAGGAGGAACCGAACATATACCTTTTAGAACAAACAGGAGAATTAATGGTTTGACTGTTTTCTTCTTCATCAGACTCACTTAAGCTAAACAGGTCATTATATTTAGTCACTTTATTTGTTTTTTTAGAATTATCATTACTTGTTATCTTAACAACTTTTGGAGTATCATCATCATCTGAGATGTCAAATAAATCATTAAATTTTTTTATGTTGTTGTTCACGCTTTCAACATTTGGCGTCACCAGTGAGTCGTCTTGTGTATCATTAGATAAATCAGTTTTTATTTCTGGAAGCTTCCCCATTTCCTGCTTGTTTTTGATCCTTTCGCTGAAGTAAGAGTCATCAATAGTATCATCTTCCTCATCACTAATATTTGCTATGTTAGAGAATCCTCGTCCAAAAACAGGCTCGTCTTCATTATCGATGTTGCGACCATCCTCCTCACTACTTTGTTCACTTATTTGGGCAATGGTTGAAAAGCCCATTCCAAATGTATCTTCGCCTTCATCATACTCCTCGATTTGATGATTTTGCTCCTTAGTTGGATAATCATCATTTAAAGAATCATCATCACTTAATCCATTGTTCAAATCAAAATCCTCATCAATTACATCATCAAAATAGTTCATCTCATTGCTGTTTTTGTTTTTGGAGTAATATTTAACAGATGCAGTTCTGCCTTTGAATTGAAATGAAAACTGTGATGATTCCGACATATCACTGGCTTCTGAGTTAACACTGTTGGTTGCTGAGGCTGATCTTTCTCTATTGTTCTTTGTATTATTACAGCTATTCTCTCTGAATAAACTAGGAGGATATTGATGCTCAGGCTTTTTGAACACAAACGGAGTTTCAATTTTTTTATTACTGCTTTCATTCAACAGTGTTTTGGAATCATCAAATTGCTTTTTGAGTAGGTCAGTACCTTCTTCATTTTCCTCATCACTGCTGTCCAGTAAGTTTTTTATTCTGGAATTAGCATCTTCAGATACCAGCGTCAAGTTATTCCTTTTCAAAATGGTACCCTTTTTAATAGGACTTTGAAATAGGTTTCCATTGTGTATTTTTTCAATCATTTTCTCATCCTCTACTGAATCCACATGAATATTGAGAAACTGTTCATTTGATAGAATCCTTGCAGCTCTGTTATGTTTTCTCTTTTGTTCAATTTCACTTTTGTCATGTGTACTAGTGTTGAATTTATAGTCCGGTATAGTTACATGCTTATCGTCAAATAAGGTTTCAATGTCCATGTTTTCGTTGCTATTCACAGATGTCATTTTCAAAGGCGACGTTAGTGGTGTGCCATCTGTATTATTCAGCTTGATTATTGTGTTGTTCTTCTTTTTACTCGAAGATGTACCCCATTCATGTGTTACAGTGCCTTTTATCACAGGTAAGCTTTCTCTTAGCGATTCAATGGATGCATCAGAATCAATGGATTTTCGTTTGCTGGAAGAATTAAAGAAATTAATGTTGTTTTGAAGATGCACACTAGTAGAGCTAGGTGATGTATTGAGAGATGCCTTCTCTGTAGAAGAATGATTCTTCTTTATTCTCATATCTTTGAACATATATTAAATAGATATCTATGAAAGAAAAACAGTTCAAATATACTAAAGTTACAAACACAAAGTCTTAAGCGTATGATAAGATAAAGTCTAATATCAATTTTAGTTATCTAGTATTATAAGTTCCTTGGGAGATTGTATGAGTTCATATTTAATTTGTATCTCTTCAGCATTACTTAACATGCTAATGTTTATTTTTTTAGAAGCGCTCCAATTTACATGGGAAAAAAACTGTATTAGTGAGAAAAAATTGAAAAAAAATACGGAAATGTTAACTCCGTATGAGGTATCAAATAGAAAGCTCCACTGTTCATTCTAAGGCAACTCTAATACGACAATGATTGTTAAGTGGTATTTTGCATCATCATCATCATTTTTGGAAAACAAAGTGGTGTAAGTAACAAATCAGAGTAATAATATGAAAATTTCTGTAACTGTAAATGATTGTGAAGTGCTCATAACTGTCGATTACACTGTAACATCAGTGCTTTTTGTTTACATATATAAATCTACACAGATCATAAACATACTTTAGTTAAAGTTAAAAGCTTACAATCCCTTTCTTTGGAATACACTGGCTAGCTTTTTCTTGTTTTTAGATGAAAATAGAGATCTAGAATCATCTCCTGATCTAGAGTTATCATCCTTTTTCTTCCCTAAACCAAAGAGCTTCTTACTTTGAGTTGCATACAATGATAGGGTATCCTTTTTGTCTCCACTATTTAGCTCATTTTCCAACTCCATTTGTCTAATTCTTTCTTCTTCCTTTTCTTTCAGCATGTTTTGGTATGTGGATAGTTTTTTCATTAGTTTCAGAGCCAATTCTGGTTGTATTCTTGGATATATCTTCATTCTCATATTGGCAAAGTTTTCATCAATTCTACCAGTCTTTATTAACTTTATGTATTGATTAATTTCATCAAATGTGGAAGTTAAAGACTCTCTTGACGTTAGGTCGTCATTCTTGAAAATGACCCCATTAAACAATGCATCAATAACAGATTGCAAACAGTTAATATCAGTTTCAAAGTTTAAAACGGCTTGTGGTGTTATTCTGTTTGGTGTATCATGTATGAATATTTTCAAAAATCTATCTGTGATGATATCAAACTCTCTGAAGATTAGCAATGTTCGGATTTGTGGTGGTAAGTTTATAAGTGTTGATGTGAACATCATTTCCAAGAATTGAGCAATGTCAGAAATGATCAAATTAGGTTCATTAGACACCTTTTCTATGGTCCAGTCTATTTCAATCATTTCAATCAGATCTTGGACTTTAGAATCAATCAAGTGTATCAACTTGTTTTCAATAGAGTCCCTCAAATCATTCATTTTATCACAAGAGTTTAACTTAAAATTTTTGTTCAATCTCAAGGTTCTAACCAATTTTGAGGACATTTCCAATGTGGCCAAATGGAAGTACTCCAGATTGATGTAAATTTGAGAAAGGGCCTCTCTACTGGTGGTTGTTAGCTTTTGTTCAAAGTTTTTGATAACAGAGTCCATGAATATCTTGTCTATCCCTTCAACCACTTTTTTCTTGAAATCCAATGTCAAGTTTTCAAAGTTGTAATAGTCTATGAACTTAACCATATTTGATTCAATTTTTCTTAGTAAAGAACAGGTCATCGGATACAGCGGAGAAAAAGGTAAACATACTAAGAAATCAGCATTATTGGATGAATTGATGGCTCCATTTTTTATGAGGTTTTGGCTTTCGAATGCTTCCATGTCTTCATCTTTAAACCAACACAATTTCAAAATCTTGCTAAATAACTTCCTTTCATCTAAGTTCAATGGCATAAAATCATCATCATTCAACAAATTTTTGAAAGATACATCAAATGTTGTGAACTCTTTCAATGTGTAGAGTTTAAAGTTTTCCAGTTGCAAGTCCAGTAAACCATTGTAATATAGATTGTTTTCCTTGAATGCAATAATTAAAATGGCTAAATTGTCATTCATTTGATTGTAGAATTCTGAATTGTTGAAATTATTGTTGGATATGAATAGGAACACCTCATCAACAAAAGTGCTTGAAAATTGCTTCCAGAACCCATAAATGTTTAAGGAATCATTAAACACATGATCTGTCTTTTCCTCGATATAGGTTTCAAATTTTATTAATCCTATTAATTTGTGAATATATGTAGTGAATTCATCGATATCGTTGAAAAAAGATTTTTTGTTCAATGTATTTCTATTTATATCTTTTTTAGTTGCTTCATCGTTCATGTTGTCATCCAAGATTAAAGGCTTGATTAATTCCTGCTTGAAAGCCTTGAAGATTTTTTGGCACTCCAATAACAGTTGATCCAATTCGGTCGTGCCTCCTAGTATCTGTTGAGTTTCTGTTGGCGAGCTAGTTGTATCATATTCATCAAATAATTTGAACACCTGAATAGCATCAAAAAATGGAATCAAGTTGTACCATTTGTCCAGGCTCAGTAAATCCGTTTGAACAGACTCGAAATGAGGATCATCGATTAAATTAATTCTCATCAGCTTTTCCATATCTGAATTAAATTTCAAGTTCATAGCATCCTGAGTTGCATTCATTTTCTTAAATACCATGTTTTTGGATAAAAATGACTTCCAACTCTTTAAGTATCCATTGTAGAATAAATCTTGATACATCAAACCATATCTTTCAAATTTTTTGTCAAGCTTAGGATTTAATGACTCTTTCAACTGAAGAAATATTTCAGTTTTAATCTTTTCTTTTATGAAAATGATTCTATCTTTGAATAGTCTCATGAAATCAAATTTATTGGTGGTTGTTAATGATTTGTTTAAATATATTTCCAAGGTCTTTAATGCATTCAAGGCAGCAATGAAATTTTTCGAGTTGTTAATAAGATCATTACAATTGTTGAATAGTTCTAAAATTCCCAATAAGTTTTCTATGTAACTACTACAAGCCTTCAACTTATTATCATTTGTGCTTAATTTATATTTTTTTTCTTTTATAAGCAGTAAATTTCGAATTTCATTATTCAAATATTCATCCAAATTTTGTAGATTTTCAGCCAATTTTAAACCATCTATGTCATCTTGTAAGTTATACAGTTTATCAAAGCATTGATTTATTTGTTTGAAAAAGACAGGATTTTTGGAAAGAATGTCATTATCTTCTAAAAACTGTTCTGAATCTACTTTCAAAGATTGTACAGCTTCCTCAAACTCCCCCTCCTCAATAAAATCATTAATAAAAGGAATCCATGAGTCAAAGTCAACATCATTTGAGGTTAAATCCTCATTATTTATAGTTTGTTCAATAAGCAAATTTTTGAAGTCTTTGTAAACCCTTGAGTTTGAAACATGGCTGTTATTCTTTGAAGAATTGTTGCTCTGGAAAATATCAGTGTTTGTTTCAAAGTTGTGCTTATTAAAATCAATCAAACCTGTTCTATCAGCAACCATTTAGAAGGTGTCTATGTCTTTTGGGGGAGATTAACTTTAATTTTCATAACGTTCTTGGAATAATTAACTTAGTAAACATATGAAATCAAATTATGAAAAAAAAATAGAAAAAAAAAAAAAAAAACACAACAAATAAAATATGAAGGAGACGAAGCTACCGTGTAATCACGTGTACCATTGTTCCAAACTAACATAAAAATGATCAAGAACTTCAGCTATATACTGAAAATAATGTGGCTTAAAAGTGTATATCGTTAAGACGAAAGTTATAGAAAAAAACTTAGTCAATTCTTTAATTCAAAAACATATAAAAAATCATTAGTACAAAGCTGTTTATTCAGCTAGGTAGTACAAGTAAGAACCCAATAACTTACCACCATTGACGTAGTTTTCTAAGTCAATCTTTTCATTGATACTGTGAGCACCATCGTTACCTCTACCACATGGAATCAAAACAACAGAGGACTTCAATTGTTCTTCAAAAGTTAATGTGATAGGAATGGAACCACCTTCTCTGGTTAAATCTGGTTTCTGGCCCCAGACCAATTCTGTGGCTTTGGATGCTGCAGTGAATGATTCATTGTATGGGTCACTGTACCAGTAAGCACCGTCATGAATCAATTCACAAACCATAGTGTTCTTAGAGTTCAACTTGGCAAATTCCTTGTTAACATGGTCAATAACCAAGGCGTCCAACTTGGCTGAGTCAATGTGTGGGACAGTTCTAATGGAGAATTTACCAGTACATGTAGCTGGGATAACAGTCTTGGCACCTGGACCGGAGAAGGCATTTTCAATCCCATGAACAGATAATGAAGGCATTCTCCATCTGTGCATCAAAATGTCCTCCTTGTTGTCAAATAAGCAAGTGTTAGAGTTTGAGGATTCATTGAATTCATCAATAGAGTATTTAATGGACTTGTAGATTTCCTTTTCTTGTTCTGTGACATGAGCAACCATTTCCTTAACACCTGGAATCAAGATCTCACCTTGAGAAGAGACTAATGTTGATAATAATTGAACTAAGTCAACCATTGGTTCAGCAATACATCCACCAAAGACACCTGAGTGTAAATCAGCCTTTGGACCATTAACCTTGATTTGGTAATAGTTACATCCTCTCAAACCATAGGTTAAAGCAGGTGTAGTGGTACCTAACCAGTAGTTGTCTGAAATGGCAACAGCATCGATCTTGGAGCAAGTCTTGTAGAAGTAACCAGAAACTTGAGCTTGTTCCTTGATCAACTTTTCTAAACCAATGGAACCAGATTCTTCCATGGTTTCGAAACAGAAGATTAAGTTGACCGGTAATTCCTTGTTCAATTGTTGGTGGGCTTCAATCATGTTTAACCAAGCTAACAAAGGACCAGTGTCATCAGTGGATCCTCTACCAATCAACAAGCCCTTTTCCTTATCGTGGTGTAAGACAAATGGTTCGGTATCCCAACCATCTTCAATGGAGGCAGGTTGAACATCCATGTGTGCGTATACAACAACAGTTTTCTTTGTTGGGGATGTACCTAATCTGGCCAAAATAACAGGTGGCAATGGAAGACCAGGTTTTTCTTCACCCAAGTCAAATTGTTGGATATCAGTACAGTTCAACTCTTCCAATAGGGATTGTATGTAATCAGCTTTTCTGAAACATTCTTGTCTTAAGGATTCATCAGCAGAAACAGCCTTGTAGGAAATGGCTTTTGCTAATTTAGCAATGTTAGATTCTGTGTTTTTATCTAATTGCTCAAAGATAGGCTTTAATTGTTCAGGAACAGAGGACATAATCGTTAAAAATTATATGTTTTAAATACTATGCTATTTTTATGTGGATTATTCCTTTCGTTTCTTTTTGTTTTACTATTGCAATATAGTATAAAATATTAATAAAGCATCTGTAAATTGATAGTTTTTTATAAATATGTGATATACTGTATATAAACTTTTTGAAAAAAAAAATTAAAAAAAATAAATAAATTAGACGTACAACAGTTTTTTTTATGTGCCAAAAGATACAGAATTGTATACCTAGCAAAGTATAAATTTGCAACCTTTATTTTTTTTTTTTTTGACACATTCCATTTTAGGAAACTGACTGAATGAAGTTAAAGTGGTATTATTATTCGCTACCATTATTTTTTCTGACAAAGAAATTAAATCATTTATTATGATTATACCTAATGTTACTAGTGTTTTGTTCTCAAAAAGCAGGAGAGTAACTTAAAAGTAAGTGAAGTCATAACATAGACTTTAAAGTTGTAATACGCTGCTATGCTCATCAAACTGATAGTAAATTCATGCAGTGATGATTCATTCATCTGAAGAAATGGTAATCAGCAAGAAAAAAAAAACATTTTTACAATTATTATTTTTTTTGGCTTAGTGGCTAACAGTAATAAAAACTATTAAACTTGAATTCACAGTTACAAACTTTCAAAACATTTACACCACAATACAAACCAAATAATACAATGGATACTAAATACAGTAACAGACAAAAGTTCAGACAAAACCAAAAGTTCAATAGCAAGAAAAACTATGTATATAAGAAAAAACACGGTATATTAGAAGAAAAGGTACAATCAACAGAAGAAATATCATCTGATTCTGATGATGAAAATAGATTTACAAAAAGAACTGCTAATGATAACAACAAAAGATATGAACAGCAATTTGAAGAAGACACTGAAGAGTACATCCAACAGAAAAAACTAATACAACATTTGGAAGATGAAGAGTACAAGAGACAACTAAAGCTGCAAAATGACTTTATACAAAACGAATACAATGATAAAAGGAAACAAAATAAGAAACCATACACAGAAGATGAACTGTTGAACATGACCACTGATAATCTGAATGATTTACTACTCAATAAAGAACCTAAGAAAGATATCGAATTTAAGTCCAAACTCTTCACCAAAAAAAGTGATCCCATCAAACCTGTCAAAAAAGAAAAGGAGCCAATAAAGGATGGAAGAGCAAGAAACATACCTGCTATACCAACATCGATCAAAACATCTGCTGAAAACAACGAAAAGAAACCAAGAAAGTTAAGGGCAATGGATGCCGATGAAGACTTCTTGGATTCTTTGCTCTAAGATAATGTGTTGATCGGACCTAAGACATATGCTTGATTTTTTTTGATTATTTTTTATTTTTTTTGAGCTAACCCACTATTTTTTTATATACTGATAACTTCAAATCACTCTCCCTATACAAACATCAACGATACTTTGCTTTAATCCAAATTTATAATTAAGAAAAGAAAAGTAAGTAACCATATCAGGAAATTGAACCTAATATACTATACAAACCAAATGACCACTGAAACTCTTATAAACAAATTACCTGCCAACAACATCAAGGTTCTACCACCAAGATCATATATCAAAGATGTTCCTGAAAGAAAAACAACATCCATAAACTTTTCACCTCTGCACAAAAAGGAAAAGAAAATTGCTCAACTTAAGGAACAAGCCACCTTTGAATCATATGCTGCATTCAAGGAAATTCCATCCATTGTTATGATGTCCTACTTTGCAGGAAACCAAATATCCCTGATGTCATTATTACAGTTGATGCAAGTTCTCAAAACATCTTTAGTTGGATTAATAAGCAGTTACGATTTTTTGAATAAGTACAAAGAACTTGAAATAGACATTTGGCCCATTTACTTCATATACTTTTTGGGATACACAGCACTTTCAGGCTTTGTTTACTGGAAAGGTGGCAAAATGGGGTTGTTTGACTGGGATGATGAGTGGGTTGCCTTGAAGGAAATACCACAAAGATTATTCAATGAGTTTGTTATTTAAATGATTTATATATGAACGATGTACTATTTTTTCGAAGCAAAGATCTGGTTCAAGTTAAATTTCTTGTAATCTTTCCAATGTTGTTCATCCACAACACTTATTCCTATGTTACTTTTGAAGCACTGAATAATTAATAGTTTATCAAATGACTTGTAGTTTATACTAATTTTAGAGTTTAGCTCACGTAATTTGGAAGTGGTGATCTTCATTATATGATCTCTTTCAAGTACTTGGAACAATCTTCTGGTTATATCTACAGAAAATGCGATGTTTTCATTTTGTTCACTTTTTAGATCTTGCTTTCCAATGACTCTTTCTATCAGTTTTTGTAAATTTTCTTCACTTGCTGAACATGAATCCGAAATTGGTATTATTTTTGAACAGTATCTAGTTTTTTTGGCATTATTTTCAAAAGCATCTTTCAAAATCTCCAACACAAGAACAACGGGATCGATAGTTCTGTGAACCTTTATGAATAAAAGACATTCCATTTGGAGTTCTATAAAAACGAATGGACTAACTTTTTTATCTGTCTTGGATTTTTGTAAATCCAGCAGTTCCTTTTTCATCTGTTCTTCAAAGTCCAGTTCCTTTTCGTCTTCATTATCCTCAATGATCGGGCTGAATACTTTTTTCTCCAGTAATTCTTCATATTTGTCTTCAAGTAAATCAATTATTTCCAGCTTTGCTCTGCCTTCTTTACCTCTATCACAAGACACATATATCCCTTTAGTATTGGGTTCTAGATGAGTTTGTGCCTTTGCATAGTTGTATTTTGCTTTCTTTTTAGTGGGTCCATTGGATGTTTGTTCAATAGATCTTTTAGCCATGTTATAAATTCTGTTATATCCTGTTTGCTATTATACTTTATAAAACAGTAGTATTCTTCAATAACGTTTCAATATTGTTGTTTTCAGGGAAATTTGACTTTAATATTGTTTTACTAAATTTGCTATACGCTTGTCTTCTTTAATTCTTGGTAATTAGCACTTGAAATAATACGAAAAGGATAACTTTTTTTGAAGAAGCATCTTTTAAAAAAAAATGTTATTAAAATGGTAATTTGGTAGCAAATTAAATAATGCATATATCCGAAGACAACCAGGAAGTTAGTCAACACATTATATATTTAGCGTCTTTTAGCAAAGTACACTATGACTGGAATGTACAAAACAACTAGGCCACCAGTACAGTGATGGTAAAATTTATCTACACCAAACAATGTTAGCTTGTTCAAATACAAGTAGTTCAAGCATAAAATAATTAGTTGGGATATAACATACACAGGTACTACAATGGCCTGTATGATGTATTTTTTGATGAAAGTTTTATGAAATTTTTGTTTGAATATGTTGTTGAAATTGTCATACATTTGCCATATGCAATAGCTCAATAGCATTGCGTAGTAGTACCAGTTTTTGAACACTTTTATATCCGTAACTTCTGTGATTATCATGAATGCATTGTAAGATGACATTAACAGTCTGATGATTTTCTTGGAGTTCAGGTTTTTGAAATGGAATATAAATAGCGATACAACCATTTCAAATGCATTAATAAAGAGATATGTTCTGGAGATAGCATAGTTTATATCCAAGTGAAAGTATTTGTGGTTTAAAAATAACAAAAGCATACCTAGCCTTATTGAAAAAGACAAGTATATCAAAAATGAGGATATTCTGAATAATTGGTAAAGCTTAATTGATGTGCTAGATAACGCCATATTATATAACAGTTGATATTTAATATTGCTGAAATGAGAATGTAATATACTTTGATCACAGCTTGGTGAGACAAGCAGAAACAAACCTCTATATAGATTAAACCATTAATGTATTAATTATCTGTGTGTATTTTTAGCATGGATAAAAAAAAATAAACGTGTGTACTTCCTGAAGCATCATCTCTGCAAATGAGATGGGGGAAAAAAAGCGAGCCTAATTTTCCATATGTGTATCTGTTCACATGAATTATGCTCCTGAAGTTCTTATTCAAAAAGAGATATATAAACTTTATACTGTTTGCAAAGGATCATGATCCATTTCACTAACTAGAACATCACAGGTTTCAATTTCATCGAAAGCAGCAAAGGTCTTTTCAAGTAATGGCTTCATGACGTTTCTCAAGTATGCTCTCTCGGAGTTTGAGTGGTTAACGACCACAACAATTTTTCCCATTTCCTTGTATCTCAAAACAGTGTGATGATCCATTTCACCAGTCACTATCAAATCACACTCCTCCTTCAATTTACCAAACACTGAACCTCCTGAACCGGCACAAACAGCTACAGAAGACACTTTTATATCCTCCAAATTCAAAGATCTTGATCCATCAGGTATGGCAATTTGTAAAAACTTAATATTTAATCCCTTCTTGATGTTTTCAACAACTGTCTTCATGTTTTGAGCGGCGTTTCCCAAACTCAATCTCCCCATACCTTCAACCACGTCTTCACTTGCAGTGCTTTTTATAATTGATTTGACATTTTGTGGGTCTTCAAATACCAATGAGACTAAGTAATCATTCATACCATTTTTAACAGCATCAACAGCGGTGTGAGGAGAATAAACTGAAATGCCATTTTGAATCAACTTGATGGCCGATTGGTGTTGAGTTGTGGAATTGATGCTGCTCCACTTAGGAAAAATGAAGGGATGATAAGAAATGACAAGATCGACCTTTTTGCTAATGGCTTCATCACAAACCTCACTAGTCAAATCAATGGTCAATAGACACTTGGTGTTGATCTTTGAGGATAAGGTCTTGGTAGTGGCTAAAGATGAGTTAATCAATAACCCAGTGTTATCCCATGTACTGTCAGCATAGGCCTTTGGGTAGACCTTTTCAATGGCGTTTACCAATGTGGTGATGTTTTTCTTACTCAATCCTGACATTTTAATACTAATCTGGGGGTGTTGCTTCAACTGTGGTTATTTGTACTGACATTGATTACTATAAAAGAATCACTGCTGATTAAAAATCTCACCTTTTTTTTTTTTTTTTCAAATTTTTTTTTTTTTCCTTTCTATGATATTTTCGAAATTCACCATTCAGGATATATTTCCTTTTATGGCGTAATCATATAATATGATTAATAACAGCAAGGACTCTATCCCCCAGAACTACCGAACTCCCTCCAATAACCATACCATGTCCATAACAGCAGCCCAACTAGACGCCAAAATAAAAGAACAATTGAAAAACGACTACTACCAAACCATCATTGAGGACACCAGCAATGGTTGTGGGCTAAACTTCGAATGCATAGTCATATCAGATATCTTCAAAGGGATGACAAAGCTGGCAAGAGCCAGATTCATCAACAAGATGTTGAAAGACGAACTGGAAGTCATCCATGCATTCTCCAGCAAGAGCTATACTGTTGAGGAATGGGCAAACAAAAGAGTTTAAATGTATGTATTCATGAATAGAAAAAAGGGAAGAGACAACAGGTTGTAACATGAACGCATGACAAGATGGTCGTATATCAAATAGTAATAAACTTTATTAAGATCAATTATTTTTTTCTTTAATTTAAGTATATAGTTTTTCTTCTTTTTATTTTATATTTTTTATAGGCAATCCGATTTAATGTGTGTATGGCGGTGGTGGGGAGTTATAGTTTTTTTTATAATCTTCAGCAATGGTATTGAAGTTGTAGTCCAGTTCCTTGTTGAACCACTTTTTGAATGGTGTTCTTTCAAGTAGCTTCAAGTAAGGTGTGTTTTCAAAGTTCAATTCTTTCTTATTGATAGGAGCCTCAGTGAGCTTTTTGTGTTCAGTTTTGTCATTATCGCTCCAGTTTAGCTTTATTGATGAATCATACTCATCCAATGGTTGGTTCTTTTTAGCATTCATCTGAACTTGTTCCTTTAGCAATGGAGTGAGAGCTCTATTCATCATGAACCCTTTGTTCTTTTTGAATGAAACATTGATTGGAGATGGCGTTAACATCAAGGAACTATTGTTATGATTCATGAACGGTCTTGTGAAGGAAGGATGCTCAATCTTGATGTTACTTTCAGTTGGACTCTTTTCAACCTTATTATGTTCAAATATTTCTTCTTTGTGATGTTTCGGCAACTCGAGTTGTTTTTCTGGCATTTCCAATTCTTCAGTGGCCTTCTCCTTTTGCAAATTGATTTTTCTTCTTTTATATTGTTTAACTTTTCCAAATCTCTTTAAAGTTAGATCATTCAAGCTTTCTTGTAAACAAGCAACATTTCTAATTAAATCATCAGATAGAGGAGTGTTTTTGTTCAAGGGCAAAACATTATTACTCTTGAATGGTTCATTACTTACAAAGTAACTATTTTGTTTAACTAATTTATTCAATCTTAACACTTTTCTACTCAAAATTTTGTTCAAGTTTGATCTCTCTATAGTGAAGTCTTCCTCTTCAAGATTTCTAAGAGACATGGTGAATCTCTTTTGAGCAATATGATCCAATTTATTGATTGTTAAATTGGAAGCGAACTGTTCATCTGCATCATCAAACAAAAGATTGTTTGTAGACTCATGGCTGGCACTAATGGCCTTTTGTTGATTTCGTTTTGTCATGTATTTAATGGACATGTCCATAACAGCATTAGGTATCACATCTTTGAAGATAAAATCAACATTATCAATTAATCTTTTCTTGATGTTGTCCGATAGCAATGGAATGGAACAATCAAACTCAAAGGATATATCAACATCTTTGAAGTCTAGCTTCAGCATTAAATTAATTTGATAGTTCATATCAAAAATAGACTCCAACTTAATATTCTCGAATTTCAAATTGATGGGAATGTTGAAAGATTCATTACAAACAAAGTCCGGTAAAATAAACGGATCAATGTTTGTATATCCGTATACCAACAACAAATTACTCTCAATGTTGGATCTCAGTTCAAGAGAAAAGTTTTCAATCAAAAGCTTTATGATTGTCTTGATTGTTTTATTGTTATTACTGAGGTTGTCTCTGGAGTTGGTAATGAACTTTGTTTCATTGTTGATGTTTGAGGAGTGATCAGACAACGAAATCCCTAATATGTCGATGTTAGGTGGTTTGTTGTTGAATGATATTTTCTTGACAAAGACATTGTTGTTACTTGCCTTCACCTTCCCCTTTGAATGGTTTTCTGTGGTTGTTGTTGTGTTGAGAGATGAGTTTAGTTTGTTTTTTAGTAGATTCTCGATTTCTCCATTAAGAAACACTTCTTGATCAAAAGAAAAAGACATGCTTAGTATATATGTATGATTGTTATTAAGTAGTTTGAATGTTGTGTATTAAAAAATCAAATAGACTACCAAATCTCTGGGGATTATTAGTATGTAAAACGTAGGGATTATTGTGTAATTTGCTAATTTCTTTATTTATCTTGAATGAGCCAATGACTATAACGAGAAAAAAAGAAAGAAAGTGAGAGGGTTTGGCGGTGACGGGAAAGAAAATATTGAGAAAAAAAAAGGGAAGGGGAAAAGAAACTCCACAAAATAACGATAAAACAAGGATCATATGATTCTTCAAAATGATGAACATTAGGGGTACAGATGATAACAATGATAGACATACATAGGTCATTACAGTCAGTGTCATCAAGGTTAATAGTTCTCTTTTATAATTTTTTAATAATAAAATGACATAGAAGACACGTGTTTGTGCATAATACCATACCAGATTTTAGCTTTTATTTTTTTTTTTTTTTTTGAGTTTTTCCATGATGAAAAAAAAATGATCAAATTGAATCAGTTTAGGTAGACAGCACACAGCATACTTCTACCAAATTATCTTCACACTGAATTTGTATTATCACACCAATCAGAAAAATATAATCACCCAATGAGCTATATCACAAAATCAGTCCTCTTAGCTGCTATCGTAGCAACTATTGCTTATGCATACTCTAAAGAAGAGATCGAAATGTTCCAATTTCAAATGGAACTGAACAAAAAGTATGGCAGTGACATGAACATATACAAGTTCCTGAAACTTGATCTTATAGACCCAAACTACAAAAACATCAACAACAAGCAAATCATCAAACAGGTCAGAAAGCTATCTGCTAAATACCATCCAGACAAAAACAAAAAGTACATAAAACTGTATCAAAGAATAAACATAGCCAAGGATATTCTATTGAATCATGAATCCAGAAAAAACTATGATTACTATCTAAACTCCAGCAGAGGCTTTCCCAAATATGACTTTATCAAAGGTGGGTTCTATCACTCCTTGAAGGGCAAACTGCAACTGAATGGTATTCTACTGTTATTGTTTGTGCTGATGGTTGTATGTCCTTTCTTCCACGTTTTGTATTTGAAATCAACCATCATTGGTAAAAGAATGAAAATGAACCAGTTTATAGATGCCATTATTGAGCAGCACGATGACACAAAGGGTTTGGGTGTGAAGTACTTGAAGTTTGATACTTCTGAAAAACAAGATGAATCTCAGATTGATGAACTGTGTATCAAGTTTGGTAAAGTGTACTCCGTTGAGAAAGATGGGAAGGAAGTTTTGATGGACCCGATTGTGTTGATTCCTGATATGAAGGTTGGTGATGTGTTCCCATTGAACTTATTATTTGGCAAGAAGAAATAGGTGTAACTTTGTATATCAGTTCAATATTTTTTGGGAATAATTGAACAGGTAAGTATAATTAATGTTTTCTTTTTTTTTTTTTTTTTTGCTGTTTACTAGATATGTTTGAGGTTTAAACTCAGTTTAAGTAAGACCAAACCTCTATAACTTTTTAGTAATGACCTGCAAAATTTTACTGGTTTCTAATCATTAATATCATATACACAAACTTTGACTCTGCATCCTAAATCTTAAAACTTGACATTGATCAATTAAAGCAAAAACTTTCACTAATGAAATCCCTCTTTTATGTTCATTACAAACGTTTTCTTATCTCGATATTTAGCATTGGATAAATAAAACCATGGGAAATTATATATATTGGAATCTGTAAGGTATCAAATTTCAGTTATTTTTAGTAAACCGTTATTGAAAAATTAGTTGTCATCGTCAGCCAGAGGTTGTGGGTCTTCACTGGCATCAGCCATCGATATTTGCATACTTTCAAGTTCGCTTTCTATTTCAGCTACACTCCTTTCCAACAACTTCGACTTTAATTTGAGTTGTAGCTCATTTTGAGTCGAATACAGTAATAGACTGTTCTCTTCAACATCCTTGAGCATGCCCATTTCCTCCAGTTCTCTTTGTCTTTTTTCTTGTTGCTTCTGTAGCAGAAACTCCTCCTCTTGGCCATTGGTTGAGATTATGTCCCCTCCAAGTATTTTAGAGAACATCAAACGTGTATCCATTAAGATGTCCTCAACGTAATACATCCACTTGACATCATCCAAAACAACTTGTATTTCAGGGGAAATAAGATCGACTTTGTATATCTTAGAAAACTTCACCACTTCCTCGGCTATCAACACTATGTGGCCCATGTACCCCAGGCAAATTTTGTTTTTAAAGTAATACTTGTTGCTCAATTCATATCCATTGATAATCAAGTCCCTGCAAATGTTGAAATCCAAGATCTCCTCCGTTGGCACTTTGTTGTATTCAGATATTTTCTTGTTTTCAAATAGTTGAAAAACCAAAAATGAGTTGTATGCATAATCCATTCTCCCATTGAATATCTGTTGTAAAATGTCAAAAATAACATTGTGCCAGAAGTTGTTCCATGGATACTTCAAAAACATGTTGATCAAGTATGGTAATACTTGCAAATCAAATAATCTTATTTTGAACAAGTCTCCGATTGTACAGTTTTCCCTGATTTTCTTATTTTGATTCTTTGATATGTATGGAATATCAAAGTACTCATCCATTTCATTAATTTTGTAGATCTCCTGTTCTTCAAGATCATAGAAGGCAGCATCCAAGTCATTTTCATTAATTTTGTTTTTTTCATCATCATTATATTTGTTTGTTTCATCAGCATTATCTAAAATTTCATCATTGTAAGTTGAAAGTGAAGACTCAGGTGCAGACTGTGGAACATGTCCGGTCAACTTTGGTGAGTTGATATCCTCTGTGGTTTTTGGGAGATCCATTTCACTTGTTGGAATTAAAGGGGACGGGTTCCCAACATCATCATCGGACTCTGGTCTCTGCAGTTCATCATTCAGGGCTTCCTCTAACTGGTCTTTTAAATCTGATCTAACTTTATCCCTCTTTCTGGATATATGTTCTGCCTTGTTGCTGTTCAGAAGACCCATGTTAGAACAATGAAGCAACTCAGCTATCAACTCAACTATTCTAAAGCTTTGGAATCCCAACGGTCTCACATACTCATTGATGCAGTTCTTTCTTATCTTCTTTGTGTTACCTGATTGAACTTCCTTCAATTCGTCTTCATTAAGGTCATAAATTTTTTCATCATTCACTCTATCATTATAATCATTCTTCAACAAGTCAAATATAAGGTCCAAGTTGTCAGCAAACTTCTTCACCATGTACCCCAAGTAGATTGGGTCCCTGTTGTTTGGTGGGTTTGTCTTCAAGCTTGTTTGGAGCAAGTTGACTTGGTCGTAGTCGGAGTTGTTCTTTCTTATGAGTTCGATCACAATGGAAACAACGTTCCCCAGAGCATTCCCACCTTCATGCAGAATAATTCTTATCAATTGATCCAGAATCTCAGGATCACTGCAAAGTTCTCGTGTCAACACATTCGGCCCTATCGTCAGATCATCAATAGGTGCATTTGCTGAAATTGCTATAATGGCCTTGAAGAAGTCACAAGAGCATGACTGAACAGTGGAGTTGTACTCTTTGTTATTGAAAAACCTCAGAAGCTTTTTTATGAGCTCTTGTTCATACACAAGTTCCAATATTCCTGTGGGGGTATCCACCTTATCAGTGGAAATAACTTTCAAGAAAAAATCATTTATTTGGGATGACTCGATGTGTTCGAGCATGTCATCAACCAGGCCCTTAGTCTTTGATATTGATTGAATCTCATCAATTGTTATGTTCATGTTGTGGTTTATTTCATTACTGTCATTATTTTCGTTGTACTGGTTGTAACTTGTATAGTTTTTCTTGTTGTTCTTGTCAATCAAAAAGGATCGAATGAAGTTCAAAAATTGATCCTGTCTGTTAACCAAAAGATTTGTGTTAATTTTCAAAAAGATGTTCTCCAAAGGTGAGTCCTCCATGTTGAATGATTTGAATGACAACAAGGACCAAAACTTAGCTAGAAATATAGAGTTTTTTACTAAGGATTCTGTTATCAGCCATACATTCAAATAAAAAATCTCACTTATCACTTCGCATTTTTTCATACATGTTTCATAGTCTGTGGAAAATGCGTTGTGGTTGGATTCAAAATTTAAAAAGGATCCTCTGCTTTGATATGATTTAGAAGTCAGCAAGGGGGTGATGTTATTGGATGGCTTGAGACTCAATGGGCTTGAGGTGCTGGATCGGTTCATACCATTTGTTTCCCCAATAATGTCATCGTCGCTTAATATAACAGACTCCTCTTTGATGTTAAGGTTGTGCTTATCAATAACATCACAGCAGTGTATCAAGAGATTGACCAAGTACTCTATGTTTGTCACTTTATTATTATCATCCTCAAAAAAATAACCAAAGCATACAAAGTCCAACAAGGTGCTGTTCTTCTTGTTTAATTCATTGATTAGTTCGTTTTCATCCAATATCTCATCAATGAACTTGCTGGTTAATACAGAGTTTATGTTATCATTGTGTATGTCTGAATACAGTAAGCTGCTACTGGCAGAAGTATTTGCATTCTCCGCTATGTTGGACAGGTTGCTCTTGCTTATGGTGATACCATTGTTTATGTCCTGTTGCTGTTTGTTTTCCTTTAGTTCAATTGTATGCAACACACTGAAGTACTCATCAAGGATCTTGTTTATGTTGTTGCTTAAGTGATTAAAATTTTGTCCAAATGGCCAAAACGACATTCTTTGTGACTTATGTGTGGTTGATATATTTATATTGAAGACAAAAGATCGTAAGAAAAGAAAAAAGAAAAAAAGGTTAGCTTTGATTCAGGGTAAGGTAAATAATCGGTGTAACACTGTCTAGAACTTTGGTTGATATGCTTTGACAATACCTTTGAACACTTTTGAATATATTTTGGGTTGGGTTTGTTGTGTTCCTGCTGTATTAAAAGAGCTGTATATATATTAATTTAAAGGTGTTTTTTCTTTGATTTCTTAGTAATAAGTTTTTGTTTCCGTTGCTGTGTTTTTTTTTTTTCCATTAGAAATTTTTTTTTTTTCCTCACTTTCCTGTTGAAAATCCTCTGGTCCCCTCACTCGCCTGACAAAACTGGAGCAGATGGCACATGTGACCAATCACAATTCCAAGTTGTTGTTCAACAATGAAGTTATACGCTTCTTCTGGTACACTTCGTTTTCCGTTGTTTCTTCATTGCTTGATGGCATGTGTATGGTTGATCCCACTCTGTTTAGAATCTTTCTAAAGCGTCGTCCTCCTTCTCTTGGTTCATCATTGACTGGAAGCAGCTTCTCGGGAATCATATCAGGAGTGATGTTGATGGCATGTGCCATGTCTTCACCTTCATCTATCACATCCATATCTGAATCGATAATCATATCTGATTTGTTAGAATTATCGATAAATTGTTTGTCGTGTATTACTGAGTTATCAACCATGCTGTTTTGTTGAATGTTCAAGTTTATATTGAACTCATCAAGTTTGTTACCCTTCAAATGAATGATAAACTCATTCAAAATGTTAAACTTATTGTTCAAGTAATCACTGAACAACAACACCCTTGGCTGATCCACTGGCTTCCCCAAAAATGTCTCCATGTCATCAAAGTAATTGAAGACACTTGTGTAATAATTGGATAAGTACATCTCCTCATTTATCATATACTCCTGCTGGATTTCACTGTGGATTACCTTGGAAAGAATGTCGATTTGCCCAATAACCATGCCTCTTTCCAGAATCAAGGCCTCAATCTCCCTCATCAAATAGTTCTGATTTCCAAAATGCTTGTTTATGTCATATAGTAACTTGTTGATTTCAGTTATTTTGCTAAGAATTATGTTTCTAAAGTCAACGTACTTGTCATTGGAAAATAGTCCGATCAAGTTGTTCAAGTTGTTTTTCACCACATGCAAGGCCCTTCTTTCGAGCAGAACCAATACCTTGGGTTGGATGATGTCTGTTTTCAAAAAGCTCAAGCTGTCATTGTTCAGAGTTATGAACAAGTTCAATTCATTGTTCAAGGTCAAAAACTTTTCCTTCCAAGTTTCAAGCTCCTTGTTGCATTGGCTGTGGTCATTGACAATATTGATATCCTTCCCAAACACACTCTCCTTGTTGATAATATGCTTGTTACTGTTGAGTGATTGTGATATTTGTCTTTTGCTGATGATTGTTGATGACAAATTTCTACTCTTGGTCACCCTGTTGACACTTTTTGATGGTATTCTGTGAGGTTCATTTTTTCTGATGGATATTGATCTTGCTCTGGACATTGTGGCCAAGGTTGGAGCCCCTATGTTGTCATTCCTCATCATGTTGTCAGTGTTGAACTTCAAATGCTTATTTTCCTTGTCGATCCCCATACATCTCTTTGCATACATCAACGTGTTTAATGTTTCATCTTTGTTTCTTAGTATGCTGGAAACACATGCAATCATTATGGTCTTTGTCTGGGAGTCTTGTCTTAATACGTGCTTCAATAGTCTGGTTAGCTTTGAATCCCTGAAGGGCACATGCTTGTTGTCTGAATCCTCACTTGTTAGTGAGTTGATACAGTTTGCTAATGCCAAAAGACTCTTGTTGATCATGGCTCCCTCCTTCATCCTCAAGCCCTTGTTCTGGGCCTTGGATGCTCTCTCTGAACCTGCAAGATCAACTATGGTAATTTTCTTTTTCAATGTATAATCATTTCCCATCACATTCAAAGTTAATATCGAGTGTGATCTACTGCTTCTTTTGTTCAAATTGGTTTCCTCTGTCTTTCTTTTGTTGTGACCTACTGAGAGGATGTTTTCCAACTCTTGATTATTGTTGGCTCTGTGCATGCTCAAGCCATCAATACACTGTATTCCTTGATAGTCCTCTCTAATAAACAAGTTTATCTTTGGTTCATTGGGGGATCCATCCTCATAAGTGTCATTGCCAACAATAAGCAAATCACGCACAGTGTCGTTGTATATTTCCATGTAGGAGCATTCAACAAAAGATTTATCATCGGCAAACAACTCATGGGACATCAAATTCAAAATGTTTTGGATGGTGAAAGTTTTCCCGCAGCCTGTGGAGCCATAAGTAAAAACATTCAAGTTTTGGACATTTTCATTGTAGTAATATGGATTGATGAACGTGTTGAAAATCTCATTTATATCCTCGTCTCCATTATCAAAAACCCGATCATACTCCAAGAACCTATCTCTGTTGTATCTTGAATTATTCGGTGATGCTATTGGATTGCTCATGATCCCCTCTCTGGACAAGTTAGGATTGTTGTGTGTTTCTTTAGAGAATGATGAGTTTTGGAGATGGAGTTGTTGTGTCATTGAAACGCCCTTGTAGCATATGGTTTTGTCGTTATGTGTTTCCAAAATTGGATCGAGATCCTTAAAAAGCTCATTCAATTGCTGCTTCAAAATGGTTGTGTTTTTAGTTGTTCCAGAAACAGAATTGTTCATGCTGTTTAGTAGCTTTTGTTGACGTTCCTCTTCCTCTTCTTCTTCCGTGAAGTATGGTTTAACTTTGATAATCACTTGTAAATTCTTTTCCAATTCATTTGGCAATGATTGATCACTGAGTTCATTTGTGGTATTAGGATCTGATGGTTTCAATATTAAATCGCTTTTATTTATTTCAGTATCGTTAAGTAAATGTCTCTTTTTACCTCTATTAGTAGGTGTTCGATTTAAATCACTTTGATTTGTATTCATAGTTTTGCTTTCACTAGGACTCATAAAAGACAGTATACGTTCCATTGTATCAGTACTTTCTTTTTTTTATTTTACTTCTTTGATTTGTTAGTCTAAATGATATGTTGTAAATCTGTTTGGTTTAAGTAGATAAACGATACAAACTATGTCGTTACACAAGTATTTTAGGTTTTTTTTGTTGTAGTTTTTTTTTTAGTGTGCAAGAATTTGTTCTCTGTTAGGTTTATCATTTTTTTTTTTTACGCGTACGGCTTTACCACATATTGCTGTTTTCTCATAAAACTTCTATAAAAAAAAAAGATATGTTATTTGAAAATAAAGTTGAAGCTTACTCTATATATCATCTATTCTTCTGGAACATACTCAGCATCATCATCAGAGTCATAATCATTCTCCTCATCTTCCTTGTTCAATTCTTCAGCTGTCTTTTTATAATCTATAACTTTACCTCTGGTTCTTCTGGTGGCTGGAACTTCCTCAACAGCACTCAACTCAAAGCTTTCTTCGCTTTCATCGACATCCTTAGTTTCAGTTTTGTTAAGTAGCTTTTCCTTTTCTTCCTCCAGGAGCATCAGCCTGTCCAGTTCATCGTCATTAAGATCGTCACTGTCGACATCTTCCAGTGCATTGGTGTTGGCTTTGGCATTGGCACCAACTTGTTTTATCTTGGTGTCTTCCTCAATCTTTTGGATCTGGTTGTCTATATCATCGTAGTTTCTTCTTCTTCTCTTTTTATCTTTCTTTACTTTGTTTGTGTTCAAATCTGACATTGTTTATGGATGGGTTGTTTAGTGTATTTGTAGCTTTTAAGAATCAATTGAGAAAATAAAAACAGAAAAAAAAAAAAAATACACCTCTATTTGAAAAAAAATATAAAAAAGTTATTAATCAAATATGTTCGTGGGTAAATGATTCACGTGACTTTGACACTCACCGGACTTAATTATTGCCTTTTTTTTTCCCAATTTAATGAAAAATTTCAACAAAATAATGTACCCGAAATAACAATATCCACATTAATTAAACTCAGGTCTATAAAAAAAAAAAACCTTTTCCTTTTTCAAACACATTCAGAATATTAACAACATATATTTATATTAACTAAATAAAACTAGGCCTTGTTGGACATGACAGTGTAGACTTGCTGTCTGTCAATACCATCAATGGCATCCAACACCTCAATGTTGGATTGTTGGATGGAGATGTCATCAACCAACTCCTCGTCTAGTTCCTGCGGAATCATCCAGTTAAGAAGCATGCCTATGAAGGCGCTTACTGCAAAGGATGTTTCCATGATCAACACAATGGAGTCCAGGAAACCGGCCAGGGCTCTATTGGAACCAGAATAGGTGAACACATAGGAGAAGTAGTCAGGAACAACAATGGCACCAAAGCCAAACATCAGGGAGGCATTCAAAATGAATCTATCTCTTCTGGTGAATGGGATGGTTGAGATTATTTTCATTCCTGAAACACACACTGAAGTGAACAAGTAGGTGGTCATTCCACCAATGACTGAGGCTGGGATGGCAACAATGGCGGAAGCAAACTTGGCAAAGATCCCCATGACCAAAAGGAAAAACACACAGTAATACCCAATGCTGTTTGTGGCGGCCTTTGATGTGGCAATGATACCGTTGTTCTGCGCAAATGTACTCATTGGTGTCATTGTCAACAGTGGACCGAAGATCCCCGCAACAGCATCAGACAAAACACCACCCTGAACTCGTGATGTGAAGGCAGGCCCACTGACAGCAAGTCTGGAAACATCACAGGTGGCACCAATGTCACCCAGGGCCTCAGTGAACAGGATAACAAATGTTATCAGCATGCTGAGCACAGCTGGACCGTATATCTTTAAGGGGAATGTGTGGACCCACAGGAAAGTGACAGCGGGAGCATCTGAGATGGTTTGGGACCCCCATGGTTGGAAGTGACCCGTGGCAGCAGCAACAATGGATCCAATCAGCAACCCTACAATAACAGACATGGATTTGAAGATGGGAGGACCCCACTTCTCACAAATGATAATAGAAATGAAAACTAAGGCACCAAGACCAAAGAACTGTGCAGAGCCCCATGGAGCAGTGCGCCCGTATCTGGAGTCACAAATTCCACCGTAGGCAGGAATGCACCCAGAACCACCCATAAAGTCCTGGAATCCAGATTCAATCAGGGAAAGCCCAATAAGCAGAACAACACTACCAGTGACAACAGGTGGGACATACCTTGTGATTAGCTTTGGAGGGATGAATGAAATGAGGATTTCCAACAATCCACAAATTGAGGATGTCCCCAGAAGCTTCCCATACCCGTTTGGGCAAGGGAGTGGGTTCCCCTTGGCATCGGAGGGACACTCCCCATTGGCATACATCATCGGAAGTAACTTCTGAGCAACAGTGACGGTTGCAAATGATGTCCCAACCACAGACAACAAACCGGAACCCAGGTAGTACTTGCCAAAGATGTGGAATCTGGAGACCTGGATGAATGAGAAAATGGCTGAGCAGATCAGGGAGGCGGAGACCAAGTACTCAACAAGCTCGGTGTCGAGATTGGCTGCGGATGCAATGAGCTGCGGAGCAGAAAAAAGCCCAGCAAGCATGGCCAGGGCCTGTTGGAAGCCAAACACAAGACCCAGCAGGATGGGGATGTCAGCATCAAGGGGGAAGAATGGCTGTTCCTCACCAAAGGTGTCTGCAGGAATGGGCTTGTGCAGGATGTACTTGTAGATTGAGTCCCTGAATGGGACCTTTGGCTTGAACAGATGTGCATATGCGTAGTCACCAACGATACCCTCCCTAGTGGTGAACTTCTTGAACAAAAACTTTGATGTTCTTTTGATTCTGGTTATGGAAAAGTCGTTCTTTTTGAATACATTGTTTTCGTTGTCATACTGATCCTCGTACTCGGCATTGATTTGATCATCAATGTTGTTGATGTGGTTGGTTGATGATCCATTATCTATTCTGTATTTACTAACAATGGTAGTAATTTTGTGCAATTTTTCATCAATGTTATCTTGATCGGACATTTTAGGGATAGATGATGGTTTCTTATTTTTTTGGTGGGAATCAAAATGAACAATTGTTTGGTTATTATAAAATACAAAGACTATTGATTGATATATATGATTTCATTGAAAAGTGTTTAGAAATGTTTTCTTTACAATAATTCAGACAAAAGTGTTTTATATAAGAAGATTTTAGTTACAAATTGAATTAAATTAAACTTGTATTTTTTTTTCTTATCAGTGATTAGAAAATTTACGGCACCATTCAAAAAAAAAAAAATAAATGCATACATTTAAGGTTAATCAGGGTGATAACAAGAAGTGCTAGGCTTACGATTATCGATAAGACTTTGCCAAAAAAAAAAAAAAAAAAACAATCCACAGTTGAATGATTGTTTTATTAATTGAGAAAACAATTGGTTCTCTCGATATGCTATCGAATGTTATTGTGTTTGTACTTGGGACAAGGTGTATCGTAGTGGTTAAGCGATAGATTTCTAAATGGATTTTCACTATCACCCAGGGGTTTTAAAGACTTTACAAAGGGGGGGGGGGGTATCAATTTGTTTTGTTTTTTTTTTTTTACAAAATGATATTTTCTCGGGTATCGCCGATTACCTATAGAACATCGATAGTAAAAAGAAGAAGATATCAGAGATGATGCGCATAGACACATTCCTTATGTTTATATTGTAGATCAAATTATTTTGTGATGACTTGGTTTGCATTTAATTAATGATATTTGTGGATAAGGATTGATGTGTAATATATGTGGAGTTGTAATTCAAGGATGATATATATAAAAATAAAAACCAAAATGGTGACTTATATGTATTTGTGTTGTGGATATAAAATATAAGCACTGGGTGGGATTGTTTCCCAATTGGGACAGTGTGTTATAAAAAAAAAAGAAAAGTGTCGGAGATAACCACGAACCACACTGGTCCTTGTTCCAGAAACTTTTCACTTTTTTTTGTATTTTGTTTTTTCTCAAAATGGACTCCACCCGGACGACAAATAAAAAAAATTTTTTTTTCTCTGTGTGACTTCTTCATGCGCTAACGTGTGTTTTTTCCACTAACAATTCCCACGTAATCATTAGCCTTGGGTCTTCGTTTTTTTTTTTTTTCCCAGTAAAAGCTCACTTTTCTTTTTAAATTCGTCAAACATATATGAAAAATCTGTACTCTTGAGGAAATTAATATTCATCACTATAAATGAATAGGTTTTATATAATAAATACAACTGTTCAGTTCAAAAAGTGGTATATCAATATTTGAAAAAGAAAAAAAAAATATATATAGTAAAAAAAAAATCCCCAGTAAATATCAATATATAGATTAAATGCCTCCAAAATCTGCATCCAAAGCTAAAAGAGAAGCCAAGCAAGCCGAAAGAAGAGCCAAGAAGGCTGAAAAGAACGGTATTGACCCAGCCACTTTGGTTGAGGACAAGACTGAAGAAGAACTTGCCAAGGCCCAAGAAGCTATCTTGAACATGAAGCTGCAAAAGGACAAGGACGGGTTGTCCGACAGAGTTGTCACCGGTGTTTTGGACTCCATTGCCACCTCCAGAGATATCAAGATGTCCTCAGTTTCCTTGCTGTTCCACGGTAAGGTTTTGATCCAAGACTCCCAAGTTGAATTAAACTACGGAAGAAGATACGGGTTGTTAGGTGCCAATGGCTGTGGTAAGTCCACCTTTTTAAAGGCCATTGCCGAAAGAGAATACCCAATTCCTGAAAACATCGACATCTACTTGTTGGCTGAAGCCGCTGAGCCAAGTGAATACTCCGCCTTGGAATACGTTGTCAAGGAAGCCGAAAATGAGCTGCAAAGAATCGAGGAATTGGTTGAAAAGATCATCACCGAAGAAGGTCCTGAAGCCGAAGCTTTGGAAGACTTGTACGAAAAAATGGACAGCATGGATCCTTCCACCTTTGAATCCAGAGCCGCCATCATCTTGATTGGTTTGGGTTTCAACAAGGACACCATCTTGAAAAAGACCAAGGACATGTCCGGTGGTTGGAGAATGAGAGTTGCCCTGGCCAAGGCCCTGTTTGTCAAACCAACCTTGTTGTTGCTGGATGATCCTACTGCGCATTTGGACTTGGAAGCCTGTGTCTGGTTGGAAGAGTACTTGAAGAGATGGGACAGAACCCTGGTTTTGATTTCCCACTCCAGAGACTTCTTGAACGGTGTCTGTACCAACATGATTGACATGAGAGAACAAAGATTGATGGCCTACGGTGGTAACTGGGACTCCTACGCCAAGACCAGAGAGGAACAAGAAACCAACCAAATGAAGCAATACGCCAAGCAACAAGAAGAAATTGCCCACATCAAGAAGTTCATTGCCTCTGCCGGTACCTATGCCAACTTGGTCAAGCAAGCCAAGTCCAGACAAAAAATCTTGGACAAGATGGAGGCCGATGGTTTGATCCAGCCTGTTGTTGCCGACAAGGTCTTCTCATTCAGATTTGCTGAAGTTGAAAGATTGCCTCCTCCAGTTTTGGCCTTCGATGATGTTTCCTTCTCATACGACGGTAACCCAGAACACAATCTGTATGAACACTTGGACTTCGGTTTGGATATGGACTCCAGAGTTGCTCTTGTTGGGCCAAACGGTGTTGGTAAGTCCACTTTGTTGAAGATGTTGACTGGTGAGCTACAGCCACAACAGGGTAGAATCTCCAGACACACACACGTCAAGCTTGGTGTCTACTCCCAACACTCCCAAGACCTGTTGGACTTGAACAAGTCCGCCTTGGAATTCATCAGAGATAAATACAGACACGTTTCCGAGGACTTCCAGTACTGGAGAGGCCAGATCGGTAGATACGGGTTGACCGGTGAAAACCAAACTGTCAAGATGGGTACCTTGTCCGAGGGTCAAAGATCCAGAGTTGTCTTCTGTTTGTTGGCTCTGGAACAACCTAATGTCATCTTGCTGGATGAACCTACTAACCACGCCTCCCCAGCCCTGGTTGACTCCTTGGCCGAGGCCATCAACGCCTTCAACGGTGCTGTCTGTGTCGTTTCACATGACTTCGTCCTGCTAGACAAGGTTGCCAAGGATATCTACGTTGTTGACAACAAGTGTGTCACAAGATGGAACGGTACCATTGCTGAGTACAAAAAGAGCTTGGCTGAAAAGGTTATTTTATAATTTTATTATATATACATAAAAAAAAAAAAAAACAGTATCTACTATCTACTTTATCTTATTGATATTTTGCATGCTAGCTTCTGGCTCTTTATGTTCTTTTGAGTATACAATTTTACTTACTTTCGATACGTTACTTTCTTTGTTTTTATCAAATTATAAATATCTAGACTAGAAACTTGGCTTTGGGAAACTCTTCAACATAGGAGCGGAGACACCAAAACTGGTGCCCGCATATCTCTCATGCTTGACACTTCCTTCACCGGTCAACTGTCCTGTGCTTTTTGATTGATTCTTCTTGTTGGTTCCCTGTTTGTTTCTGTTGCCATTGTTTGTGTAGTTGTCGGAGTAGCTCGTTGGAATGGCACTTGTTAATGGCAAGGCTGGTATTATTGGAGAGTGTGGCTCGCGTATCATCATCTGATTGCTTGTTATCATGTTGTTTGTGTGATAGTTTGGATTTCCCAAGGTGTTCATGGGCTGGTACATGGTACTTGTCTGGGGCATGTGTGCTGGCATGTTCATTCTGTTTGGCATACCGAGATGTCCCTGGTGCTGCAAAGAATTCATTGGTTGCTGGTAACCTTGATTCATGAACCCATGGTTCCCACTGTGCATGCCGAGTGGCATGATAGTTGGCATTTGGCCCATCATTGGGTTCATCATTTGTGGAGTGGCATTCAAAAACCCGTTTTGCTGCAATGGTGTCATATTTTGTGGTTGCCAGTTTGGCTGTGCTTGCAACGGTCTAACTTGTTGTATATTAGGAGCAGTGAATCCCAACTGTAACATATTCTCCTCATCATCATCAATGGCATTTTGATTACCATTGGATGTGATATCAAAGCTCCCATATGGCATCGCAGCCTTTTCCTTCAAGTTCCACTTGGCTGCACTGCTTCTTCTTCTTTTACTTTCATCCTCTTGGTCATGTTTCTCTTCGATTTTCGTCTCGTTGCTCTCCTTTTCATCCTTTGAAGGTGCAAGTTTCCCCTTGCTGTTGAAATTCTGTTTAATGGCCTTTCTGGAGCGTCCGGGTACGCCATGGTTGGCTCCTGTATTCACAACTGCTGTTTTTTTATTCATATTCTTCTTAGATTTCTTTGGCTTCTCAGGATTTTCTGCTGTTTTTGCTGTGTGTTTCTCTATACTCTTAATTGTTTGCAGTTTGTTGTTTGTGGTGCTATTGAACTGAACTATGTTTTGTTTATACTGTTGTTGAAGATTCTGCTGTCTCTGACTGTTGGCTGTATTACTGTTTGATTGTACCATTATCATCTATGTTTAATTAGTTGTTTTTCTATAAATTAAAGAAATATCTTGTATATTTTTAATAGGTAAATAAATAAAAATTCCTTTTTTTTAATACTGTTTTAATTTTATGTGGTTACAAAATACAGTTATATTATTAATTCCGCTATAATAATTAAGGTCTATGTAAGGTTATTACTATATGATTATAACAACTGGTCCGATCAATGGTTTTAATATTGTTGAATTATCTTTGTATGTGTACTTTGAGAATATAAAAAGTATGATAAAAGATGGTTGATTTTTTTTTTTTTTTTTGGGGTTTATATTGTTACTTTATACGTCTTTAAACACCTACATAGAATACGTTAAATGTAATATATTCCTTTAAGAACTAATTTATACAATAATTATTAGGACATTCACATTATTCGAAAATTTAGGGAATATTAGCCATAGAAGTTCCCAAACAAAAAAAAAAAATTTTTTTCTTTATAAATTTAACACACAGAAATTCATTCACACTACACTGATAACAGCGCTACCATAAAACACATCACCTATCATATAGTCAACTAGCTATATAAATCTTATATATTTTTATAATTTATTTATTAAAAAAGTGCATATAACTAAGTATAAGAGCTTAATATATACTTGTTAATAATCACTTACATGGTAATGAAATGTCTGTTCTCTCAATTCTCTTAAGTGATCTACATACCACAACAAAAAAAAAAAAGGGGGGCTAGAGAACAGTTTCATTACTAGGTGTTAAATCCGATACACTGCTTAATTCACTCAAAATAATTTACAACATCATAAAAGACAATCAACGTGCATGATATGAATTAATTCACAAGTACATAGATGAAGTAAAAGTTGAAATTAATATCAGATGAAATGATACAAGATTGAAGATTTTCTGTAGGTGGTGTTGATATTGGATGATAGCATAGAACAAAGAGAAATTGTTACCATATCAGTCGTACTCTACATTCATACAGTTATTAGTCAAATATCAAAAAAGGGTCAAAAATTGTCTTTAATGGCCTTTTTTTTTTTTTTTTTTGCTAGATTAAAATGAGTATAGTGGAAGTATTAGGATAAAGTTTGATCAACCGTATTACATAAACGTGATATGATGATGGTCCAAGTTTCGGTAACTGGACACAGCATTCAGAACTGAGCTAGATTTGGAGTTTTAATAAACCACCAGGTTGCTTGGTACAGAACGCATATAAAGGTAACGATGTACTTATTGGTTTTTTCAACTGATGTTAATGTTCAAATGAGATTGTGCAAGTGTTCTGAATTCGATGACTATGTGCTGTTCGACAAAACTTAGAATGTGGTTAGTATGTAAGTTCATTAGGGCTTTTGTTTGCAATTTTAATTCTTGCTCATAAAGAAATAAATCACATCATGCATTTGATGAGAAACATAATGAAAAAAGAATGTACAAAATTTTGCACAGTTTTACCAATTGTACGTTGGTTGAATTTTCAGAAGCTTTGTCTGATCAGAAAACATTGGTACACGTAAATAACTGTTAGTTTGTTAATATTTTATTTTAGTTTAAGGCTGAATACTTTGTAGACTTTTAACTTCTAAGGTCAGAGACATGTTCAAGCTGTAATTAGAGTATAAACCCTCTCCCCATTAAGCATTAAATTCTATCACAATTAATAAGAAATCACATACAAAACCGAGTCTTTAAATGTTAAATTCAATTTAATTGGGATATATTTTGAAGATTTGTTTAAGTTTCTAATTAAGTAACTCTTTTAGATTTTAGTAAAATCCATACTAAAGTATAAATACTTAATGAACCCCAATTGATGAGTTTCCGGTTGTCAATTACACTTAAATTTACATATTATTATCTTATAAAGAAATTAACCATGCCCCTATAAATAAAAACATTGATATTTAAATAAAAGCTTTTATACATAGTAAACGCCTTAGGAAAAGCCAAATGTCGTAAAATAATGCCAATGTTTATGTCCGACGTCCATCATTTTTTATAAAAATTTTGATTGTAAAAAATTAATAAGCTTCTTTAGCTCAGTAGGGAGAGCGCCAGACTGAAAATCTGTAGGTCCCGCGTTCGATCCGCGGAAGGAGCATTTTTTTTTTTTTGCTTTTTCTTTAGTTAAAACTATGTTTTTTTTATTCTTGCTTTTATCTGAAATACGTTAACTAGTTTATTTTTTGTTTTTTTTTTTTGTTAACATAAAGGAACACCTTTACAACCAAAGCAGAAACTTATTCAAACAATGAATAAACTATCAAGATTTATCACTTCTGTATTTATCATTGTATTGGCCTTTGTTGCTTCTTTAGAGGTAATCACCAGAGGGTGTAATGAATTAGAAAACCACAAAGTTTTCAAAGCAGACAACTATTATATAAATAACGTTTGTCAAAACAAACAAATTGACAATCTGTATGCTAAATATAGTCTAAATACCATTATTAGCAATACTAACGAGTTATTGGATGACATCAAGTCATATCCTTACCAGGATGCTTTACAGAATTTCAAGCACGAATCTGAAAGATTTATTTTAACCTTTGATTACAAAGAAAAAGTCCACAGTATCAGCAGTTCTATTTCCAGCTTTGATTTTAAATTTTTTTATTTTAAGATGAAAACTTACTTGTGGACTAATTATCTCGAACTGAGAAACTTTATATTTTTGAAATATCAGATTTTGATACTGAACAGAGAACAGTGGAAACACAAGTTTGCTAAAAAGACAACTGATTCAGATGAAGTTGCCATAACGGATGTTAAAGACATCAAAAACGTTTTGGGACATGTTATCAAAGGTGATCAAGCAACCTTGGAAAATAACAACGTGCCATCAGTTCCAAAAACTGAAAACGAGGTTATAGATCATCCTAATTATGGAGTAATCAGCTTTGAAGAATCATTTAAAACTGTAGATGAAATGTCTGAGAAAATGATCAAGGCCATGAAAGAGCAAATGGAAAACTTACAAACAGCCAAAATATCTGAAATGAAGCCACTGTATGTTGACAAAATCCAAAAAATTAATCAACTAGCCAATGACAGAATGGCTGAATTGAGTACAATGATTAGAGAAATAAACAACTGTGACCTAATAGAAGAGAAATACTATTACAACAAAACAAACAGTGAATGTGAGTATGCCCCAATTAGTAGAAAAGGCTTCAGAGAATATTTCCAGGAAACCAAAGACATGTTACAAGAAAAGTCCAAGATGCTAGTGGAAGTTGATTACATCTCTGACTTGAAAGACTTGGCAAATAAGCTTGAAGAGTTGAAGTTACTGTATGTAGACACCTTTGAAGACTGGGGAGACTCAACCATTGAAAAGTTAAAAGGTATATTAACATACGAGAACATTGCACAAGGATCTAAGGAGGAACAGGAAATGCTACTACAATGGCAAAAATTGACATCTTTAAAGAATGAAATAATAAAGAAAAGAGACTCTCTAGTTGAACTACAATTGGACTTCAAAGCCATGGAAGACTTTGTTGAAGAACTGAAAAAGAACATAGGCGTATTGGCTCATGAAGGAGGGGACAGGTTGTATATTATTAGAGCAAAGGCCAACTTGGAGTTTCAAGATAGAGAAAAGCCTAATGTATGAACAGGAAAGTTAATACAAAATTATTTGAATTATTGATACTGATTTATATATGATGTTAGCGACTTCACTCCTGTAATATTAAATAGCGATTTCAGTTGTTGCATTATATAATAATTGTTATAGTGATGATAACATCAAATACTGAATTAAACCAGTAGATTTTAGATGAGAACGATGGCTTGAAGCTTAGCATTTGCTGTTCACATTGTAAAACATTCAAATTCCCCCCACTAAGACTAAATTTTAAACCCACCTATATATATTTTTTTTTTGGTGGAACAAATCCCCGTTTTAGGGGGGAGACAGCATTTAAGCGTGCATTCTTCCAATGGCAAAAAAGATGTTATTTTTTTTTAGGTGTTAATTCTCTTTGCACTATTTACGTTGCAAAGTTTACATTCTTCATTTAGTAAATACAAACAAAGATAAATAACCTCATAAAACCTAGTACCTATTACTCTTGGATAATTAACATAACCACAAAAAAGCATACTTTTACATCTTTAAGTGAACATACATTCATATCTTGAAAACCATGGGTAATAATTCAAGTAAACCAGTAAGCTCCTCAAAAAAGAAGAAGGTTAACAAAAAAACTGTTGATGTTTCAAGAAAGTCCACTGATGAAACACTCTCAAGAAAAGTAAGCACCAACAAGTCCACAAATATCTCTCATATTCCTGATGAAAAAAACTCCACTAACGCCAATCAAAATTCCAAAGTGGCGCCTATCACAAGCAACAAACCATTATTGAAAAAGAAAAGTCGATCAAACACCAAGACTGTTTTCCATTCCTCCTCAAGTGACGAAAACGAAGCTGACCATGAAGACGTGGTGACTGCTGATATTGATGATGATGACCACTTGCCCGGATCGAACTCCAAGGGTTCACAGTCTGATACCAAGGCCATGCAGAAGTCACATAAAAGATCTGCTTCTCAGGGATCAATATTAACCAATGGTAATCAGACAGCCCCTCTTGCCACTACTGGAAGAAGGAAATCATACAACGGTGCATCCATATTGACAAAGACATCATCAAGAAACTCCAGCACAGCCAATGAGAATCAAAGACCAATGCTCAGAAATGGAATGAAATCAACGGATTCTGTGTTCTCAGCACATACACCAAGAGTATCATCTCGAAAGTCCAGTATGAGTGAGGTTCCTGCTTCCATGATCATGACTTTGGAGCCAAAGGCCAGTATACTGAAAAGAACATTCAGTAATGTATCGTCATCAGCCTCTCAGTCCAGGCATGCTTCAGACAATGCCTTGACTGATGGATACGATGATGACGATGATGATGATGACGATTATACCAACATTGAACAAAAAATTAAAGACGGAGTTTATAAAGGTTATAATCCTAGTGAGGTTTACGAGGACATCTACAAATCAGGCAATGTATCCAGAGGAATATTACGAAACAGTACAAGCAACGGTAACATACGATCACCCTCTGCACCAAACTTCCGAAGGGGACGAAACAGTTCATCCTCAATGCCCGGAGGCTTGACAAGATCGTCAACAAAGGGATCAACTTCAAACTCCGAGCTGAACTACTCTGGATCACGAAAGTTCAGTGGATCCGGCAGTGAAAGCAACCACGGCAATGTTGTTGACATGGTTGAGGGCCTGGCCCTGAGCAGCAATGATGCTCCTCCACCATTGATACACAGACACTCTTCATTTGGAACCGCCACCGATAACGACAACTACCCACAAAGGTTAGACTACAGCAACCAAGGCAATGCTGTTTTTGATGACAAGTCATCCAACCAAGGTGTTGAGTACACAAGTGATAACGACAAAAAGACACACACAAGAAGGTACAGTGGGGATTTCTATGGAGATGATTATCATCAGGGCAGCCTGTCTCAGCAGGGTAATGGCTTGAGTCAAGGATCACAGGACCAAGGCGTGGAGTATAACGGTGCATATGGTCAGGACGCAGAGTTTGATCAGGGAGATGGTTTCCAGCCAACAAATCCAGAACACACGTACATTCAGGGACCCGGGAAGAACAAAAAGCCATTGGACTTGGATGCCACCATCCAAAAGCTGTTGGATGCGGGGTACTCGGGAAAGAGAACAAAGAATGTGATACTGAAAAACTCCGAAATCCACCAGATCTGTGCGATTGCGGGAGAGATTTTCATGCAGCAGCCCTCGCTTGTTGAGCTGTCACCTCCGGTCAAGATTGTTGGTGATGTCCATGGCCAGTTCCATGATCTGATCAGAATGTTTGACAAGTGTGGCTTCCCACCCACGTCGAACTACTTGTTCCTGGGTGACTATGTGGACAGGGGCAAACAGTCCCTGGAAACAATCCTGCTTCTGCTGTGTTATAAAATCAAGTATCCGGAAAACTTTTTTTTATTGAGAGGAAACCACGAGTGTGCAAGTGTGACCAGGGTGTATGGGTTTTATGATGAGTGTAAGAGACGTTGCAATGTCAGAACGTGGAAGTACTTCATCGACACATTCAACACGATGCCCCTGGCCAGTATTGTTGCCGGTAAGATCTTCTGTGTCCACGGTGGGCTCTCTCCTGTTCTGAACTCCATGGATGAAATCAGACTGGTTTCCAGACCAACAGATGTTCCAGACTTTGGTCTGATCAATGACCTGTTATGGTCAGACCCCACCGACTCAGTCAACGAATGGGAAGACAACGAAAGAGGTGTGTCGTATTGTTACAACAAGGTTGCCATCAACAAGTTCCTGAACAGATTCGGCTTTGACCTGGTTTGCAGAGCACACATGGTTGTTGAGGACGGATATGAGTTTTTCAATGACCACACATTGGTCACGGTGTTCTCAGCTCCCAACTACTGTGGTGAGTTTGACAACTGGGGTGCTGTCATGTCTGTGAACCATGAACTGCTGTGTTCCTTTGAGCTTCTGGAGCCTCTGGACTCAATTGCCCTGAAGCAAGTCATGAAAAAGGGTAAATTAGAAAGAAAAATGGCAGTGGAAGATGCTGTGGAAATCAACAATGTCTCTCCACAGGATGTAAACGAGTACACCAACTAAGTTGATGAATACCTTTAAAGAAAAAGTGAAAAAAAAAAAAATTGGACCATTATATATAAATATCCTTTGTAATCCAGTCTGGATCATTGTACAAATCAGAGTTTTTGTTTCGATATAAGCGTTGGTTGACTTTATGTATCATCAAGTCCTCCACCCCTGGCAGTTCCATGTCCATGTTTTCGCTTTGGTACAACCTACTCTTGTCATCCACAAAGACCCTTGAAAATGCCTGTATGTCCCCAGACTCCGAATGCGCTAGTAGCTGCTCCCTGTTGTACAGCGGCAGGAACATGTACACATACGCCATTGTCATCAGAAGCACTGCGGGCAGGTATACCAGCCAGTAGCCCTGTGGGAGGATGTAGTCAAAAAGCATCACCAGCAGGGTGTTGTCAGACAAGCAGGTGCTCCCCAACATGTACGTGAGCGGGTAGTACACGAGGACGTAGAAGATGCAAATAAACGACATTGCTTGAGCTATGAGATATATAATGAACCCAACTGAAAGGGAGTCTATGTGTTCCTTTTTCACCATGTTTGTGTAAATGGTGTTTTGCATTTGTTATTCTGATATGAAATAGAAATGCATTGAAGGAGCGCGAAGTTTAAGAAACAAAAAAAAAAACAAACAAAAAAAAAAAAAAAAATAGGGATAAAGTCAATTAACAGTGTTATATTTCATGGTTAAATACATATTTCATATATACAAACGGTTGCTGTTTATGGCACAGCATTCTTTCCAAAGCTTGCAGCAAATCCAAACCCAAAGGATGTAGCCGAACTGCTAGAGCCATTGTCAGAGTGAGTTCTATGATTTGAGTGGCTGCTTTTTGCTCTGTAGCCATTGTGATGGTGGTTGTTATATGTCTGTCCTGCATTGTAAGGTTTTGAGCCATACTTTTTGTACGGCTTTTTCGCCAAATACTTAACGTCATTCTCTTGAGATCCCTTATAGTTATTCATCGAAGCCGTTGATGAGCTTGGCTTTGAACCAATGTTTTTGTTATTAATTGAAGGACTGGTGCTGCCAGGAACAGCTTGGGTTGTGGTTATAGAGGCACTCGTCATGGATGGAGAGTTAACCGTGCTTGGGCTGAGGCTTCTGCTGGCTTCCTCTTGTTCTTTAGATTTTTGCTTGCTCTTAACAATCTTTTCAGCCATTTCACTGTATGAAACAATCGATTCATCTTTACGGATACTCTTTGACCCAAGAGTTGGTAGACTTGGAAGTTTATCTGAAGCAAATACCTGTTCTTCTCCGTCCTTCAAAAAACCTATTGGTTCTCCAGCTAGGTTGACTTTGTATTTTATGATTTTATAGTTCAGCTGGTCTGTCTTATTGACAAACTCGGGGTCTCCCCATTGAAGATTCTGAAGCTTTGAAATTCTTACAAAATCATCATGTTTGCATAATTCTGCCTTGATCAAGTAGTTGTTTCTCTTTAAGAGTTGAATGCATCTTTCAATCTCTTCAAAATATTTCACTTCTAAGAAGCACATTTTCTTCATGTCATCAAATGATACCTTGAAGTTGGGTTCCCAAAAGAATTTGGTCTTCACATATAAAATACCCTTTGGTTTCAACACTTCCTTGACAATTTCTTCTGAATTGAATCCTTTCTGTAAGTTGGTTAATTTTAAAACATATGGACCGCCGTCATCATCGGGGTGCTTTTGTATAGCTCGTTTGTTCAATATTTCCTTTTCTGCATTGGACATCAATACAGTTGATGTGTTTGTTGTTAGTTCTGGAGCTTCAAAGTCACAGTTGATGTTGTTTACATCAATCATGGTCGTGGACTTCCATAATAAAGAATCAGTTACTGTTACTGATTCTTTTAATATTGACTTAAGTAAATCCTCTCCATCATTTTCCAAGTGATTCTTAAGAATGGCATTGGATGAGTCATTTTGAGCAATTGTGTTGACAGATTCTTCAAAGGCAACTTCCATATCATCTTCAAATTCAATAGTTTCGGAATGGTCCTCTTCTTTAGAGTTTCTCATTCTGTTCAAGTATGGACAGCTTTTTGGATCTCCATTGAAACTCTTTGAGTTTCTATTATGCTTGAATGGCTTTGATGGTTCTTTGTCATCATTGCCAAATGATTTTTTATATGATGTGCCCTTGGACTGAGGATGAGCTTTATCGGTATTTAAAGTTACAGGAAGTGTTTTTAAATCATTTGCCTTACCTTCATGTGAGCTTGTATGGCTTTTATGCTTTTGGTGAGAGCTAATGCTATTTTTTTTCTTTTGGGGATGACCATTAACCTTTTTTGGTGATGTATTCACTTGAGTATTTGAAAAATCATTAAAAGCGCCTTTGGAAATCTTAGAAAAAGAGTGTTTATGAAGTTCAGTGGACTTATCAAGGGGGGCTTTTGATTTGATTGATTGTACTTTTTGAATCAAACTAGAAGGAATTGATTTATGCTCAAACTTTGATACGTCATTGGTGTTAGGATCATTCAAGTTTGTCTTTTTGGTAACTACAACGATATCATCAAATTTTTCAAGCAAATCATCGGGAGACTCATTTTTGGCTTTATTGGATTTCTTTTTGTAAGGTTTCTTGGTGGTCTTCTTGGTGTTGATACTTTGCATTTAATAGATAACAAAATAAAAGAGAATATTACAGCAGAGACGATGGAAGAGAGAGTGTGTTATAAGAATAGTATTCCTTTTATTTATTATTTTATTTTTTATTTTGGGTGTGTTATATATAGTTTTTTTTATAAGACCTAATCAATCTTATTTATCTAACACCCTTTCATTAGTAAAAATATACTATGATGTGTAGTTTTGTGTGTATTTTTTCCCCCCTCTCCTCTTTAGCGTTAAAACCACTTAAACTAAAAAAAAAACGCGATAAAAATTTTTTTTTTTTTTGGTTAATTTTTTGGTGTGTGTTTTAGAGAGTTGATTTGGAAGGGGAATATTACTTGTCAACCTTGGCAATCGCTACCACTGCAAAAATAACACCAGAGAGAGTTAATAACACACGTGAAACATCCCTATATAACAAAAACATTGATACATATATCCCTATTATTCTGTTTAACTATTCATATTAGTAGGCATACTCATTGTTGTACTTTGTTCTTTTGAATATGTTAATAGTCAATACATTATGTGATAAAAAGTTCAACAAGTACATGATCATCAACATGGACACAATATTCAATATCACCTCAGTTGTATTCTCATGACTATCATTGTCAATCTCCTTACTCTTCTTTAAAATCAACAGCATCATGTACACCAACATTATGTACACAACACTTATTATAACCGTTTCTATTCCAAACTGCCAGTTGAATGTTCCTGCAAAGTACACCAAGTCTTTGGTTTCATCATCACGCACCAACAACACTATTGAATTCAACTTAACAAACTGATACCCTGTTATTGATGATATAATTATCATGAATGAAAACAAGATGAACATGAACAACACCTGTTTTCCCTTATTTGATTCTTCTGTTGTCTCATCGGACCCTTCCTTCTTTGTTAGATGTGGCAGCACCTTTTTCTTCAGCACCAGCAAGATGGCAAAAAAGATGAAGAAATAATACAAAAATACATTTGTCTGTTCTTGGATTGATGTCGGCATATTGATGTATATTACCAATGTCTTTGCCAAGTAATCCCACAGCTTGAACTTCCAGTCATTGAAGTCATACACAATGTGTTCCAAGTCAAGTGCCTCATATTCAAAGAACACAACCTCTTGCACGTACTTAGATCCCAGCAGACTGAACTTACATTCATTGATGAACTTATCAAACAGGTCGGTGCTTGTAAGCGGTCTTTCCTCAATCATATAGTCTCCAGAACTGTCTGTGAAATCTTCATCCTCTAACAACAATGATTCTATGTCCTGGTCGTTAATATCATCTGCATCCCAAAGCATGGATGATTGGATCTGATACTTTTGCTTGTAGTAGTCCCTCAATGATGTGGTTGGTGGGAAGATTATCAATCTGTTTTCAGAGTCACTCAATATTTCTATATCATACAAGTCAATATCCTTCAAGTCCACAATGAAGGTCATTGTCTTTATATTGTCTTGGCATTGTAAAAGATTGTCAATATAAAGAAAGCCGTTTTCCCTAAGTTCGTTATTCACACTCTCGTACTCGTATTCATTCTCCAGCTCCTCATTCGTTATGTAGCAGTTTCTGTTGATTCTGTTGTATCCTTTGTCAAGCATGGTTTTACTGAAGGACTGGAGCTCAGCAGTGACGTAATCGTGGACATTCACATGCTCTTTGTCATCACCACTATTGAAAAGGTATATCAATGAGTAATGCGTTGCTATGTAGTTCGTGTTGTTCAACCACCTGTTGAAATCATCATTGGTGTTGACCTCAATGAAAAAGATATCATCGTTGTGGTCAATCTCATCTATGTTAATGTTCAAACTCGGCAGTTTGTCAACAACAACATTGGCAGATATGATATTCAAACTGCATATTAGTGTATAAAGAATTGAGAGCAGTATCATATATAAAAAATTATATGTTGTTGATTCTTTTTTTATAAAAAAAAGCTGACTGTAATGGTGGTTTCAACAGTTGTCAATTTTCTTCATAAGAACCCTCCCCCAAATTAAATGTCAACGTGTTGCTGAAGCCAAAAAGAAAAAAAACAACAATTTTTATTTGAACGGATTAACCCCGATTGTTCATTTTCTTTTTTTTTTTTTTTTTTTTTTTTTTTTGGAAGATCTTGTACTCATAAAACAAACGCGTTTCTATAATCATAAATGAGTATTGTAAAACCAAGCACAATTTATATATTGTATATAGCATTACCATATTCCTTTTGGATAAGTCCACACAAATGATTTACCAACCTGATGAAAAGAATAACCTTAAAAGCTTGAAAGAAAACGGAAATGTCAACAACTTGACCTACCAATACTACAGCACAGCTCTTCAACTAGCAAACGTAAAGGCAATGAAGGCGCAAGAGCAGAACTCATTAACAATGGATCTTGACGTGACGAGGAAACCTGGTGGGAGGAAAATAAAAGTATCTAGAAAGGACCATGAAATTGCAGGAAATTCAACTTCCATGAAACATGTGAGTATCACAGATCCTCAAACAAGACTATTGCCTCCAGTGAAGATAGAGCCTACTGCTGGTGATGGTAATTATAACGATTATATGCAGCTACCCAACAATGTGTTGAGCAAGAAATCTGATCATAAGCATAAAATAGTTAAAGATGAAACACACCTGTTGACTCCAGGCAAAGCTCCGAAGATCAAAGTTGTATCCTCAAAGAGTGACATGACGTACAAAATCACCAAAAACAAAAACAAGTTAGCACTCAAAGAAAGAGATATGAACACCTTGAAGAAAAACATCAACATGAGAGACATGCTGGCTGTGAAGACGAGGTATGACGTCTCGCCTGGAAACAAGGGTGATTTTCTTTCTGAATTGAGACCCATATCAAAGGCAAACACAAAGTAAATACCCACATAAAAACCTAGCATCATTAACAGAATAACAGAAAACTTATATACCATTTATCTAGTCATATATACTTATGCCTTTTTGAACTTTTCATATCCATTCAAAACTAAAAGCTCAGATAACCCATTCTTCCAATCAACCAAGTCCTTGATTGTTGTGTTGTCATCCGCATTGCTGTTGTTGGTGTCTCCTGCCATGTCCTTATCTGTTGTCTGAGGGTTCCAGTGCCAAAACTTGTCAAGCAGAGAGTACAAGTCATTGTAGAAATGTGGTGTTTCCGTATTATAGTGATTAGAGCCAAAGTCCCAAAGGTTGGTCAATGTCGAGAGAGACACCAGGTGTCTCTGTGAGAGCTCCTTCAAATGACTCAGAAATCCCAAGCTTGACCATATCAGTCTCTTGTTGATGATCTCAGTGTTCAATTTATTCGTGAAGTCAAGTTTCTCAATGTGATACTTACGGAAGAACAACTCCTCCTGTGTGGTGTTTTCGTTCGTTTCCCAAATGAATCTGAATCCCAACAAGTACACCTTTTGGTCATAGTACAAAGAGGAATGGCCCTTCCCACTCATCTTTCCTATCAAAAACTGTGATATGTTCAAAAGCATCTTGTTGTCGGTGTGCCCCAAGTTCAGTAGTTTCAGGCTTATCCGGACAATCTCAATCAAAAACTTCTTTTTGTATAGCCCATTGTTGTTATTGTTGTCAATGTAGCAGCTTCTAAACACATTTGGATGTGGCTTCATGTAGTAGCAGCATGATGAGTACAAGGGGACCAGCTGATCTGTCAAGCTCCCCACAAAGCACACTTTACAGTTCTGGTGGCTGATCAGTATTTCCATTGCTTCCTGAAGCATTTTCATCTGAATGGAGTCAAAGTTTTGAAAGTGGAATAGCTCCAAGAGCCTATCTCCTTCAAACTTGAAGTATAACTTGGTGAACCAGTACCGGTCCTTGTAGTAGACAGGTCCATTCATGATTCCGGCCATACACAAGATCCCAACCTTTTTTTTTGTTCCGTTTGTGTTGCTTTTGTTTATGACCCCATTTTGAAGAAGCTTGGCCAATAGAATGATGCTCGTTGGGCATCCTTGTGAGTGTGCAACAAAATAAACCATATCCGCAGAGTTCATCTGATCCACGTACTCTTCATTTCCTATGAGAAAGTCGTAAAAGTAATCCACTCTTTCAAAAACCTTGCCCTCTTTTTCCAATGCAATGCTGAATATCTCAATCTCAGAGCTGCGTTCCTTGTAGTATTCCCTAATGGACTTCTCTGCCTCCTGTACGAATCGATGCGATGTTCCTGTTGGGTTTCCTATGATTTTTCTTATGTTTGGATGTGGGAAAAAGCCATGGACACCGATCAAGACAATTTTCCTTGGTGGTGAGGCTTTATCCTTAGTCACCAGGGCATGCTTGGGAGAATCATCACTCACAAAGCAACTGTTGATGAACTTGGAGATTCGGTACGGAAGGGTATTCTTCGGCAAGATGTCCAATCCGGGTACGAGTTGTGTTTTGTCAGTTGTAAATATATTTGCATTGGATGCCTGGATGGACTCGTAGTTGACTGAATGTTGATTTGTTGATTCCTTCAACAACAGGGCTGCCTGTTTGTAAGACTCTTCATCCACAGGGTCTAAATCCTTACTGTTATCCTGGGTGGAGAGTGTTGTAGATTCAAGATTGTTATCTGAAGTCGAAAACCTTCGTTTACCGGTTTCCCACAACATGTTTGCTAACGTGGTAATATTGGAAACACCTGCCTCATTTTCTGGTTGTTGTTCTCGAAGTGAGGAAACATTGGCATCACTTTCATTGGAGTTACTTGAAAAAAACGGCATTACTTGATATTGTTTAATTTATGTAGTTATGTTTTTTTTTAAGACATTAAAACCTGTTTTTTACCTTCAAAACTTTAGTTCTATTTTTCTATAGAGATAGTTTTTTCCTATTTTCTATATGGGTTATTTATTGCTTTTATCACAAATGGTCCCCCCTTTAATCTTTATTTTTTGAAGTGTTATCCTATAGTTAATTAATACCTTTTTGTTTTTTTTGTTTTTTTTGATATACTGTTTAAATCCGTAGACTCTCGGAGAGATCGTATTTTCTATACTTCAAGCGCATATTATGCGTTTATCAAATTTTATGTAAAAAAACACCAACTTGTTAAGATTAGCTACAAAATGTGCACGTGACTGATCTAAAGTAAGTTGATTTTCATCCTTTTATTTAAAAAAAAAGAAAGTGCTGCGGTACTTTCTAAGGGATGGCATCGCATAGAAGCCTTAAAAATTATCTATTGTTCAAACTAACTCGGTCTTTACTTCTTTTATGCATCACTTGAAATATCAATAGCTTGTTTATTTTCCTAAATAGGAAAACAAATAAACACTTTAAACTGATTTTGTTTATATTTTTTTTTAAAAAAAAAAAAAAAAAAAACATCATAACAAGGTATTACATTACATGAATGTTTTTTTACAATTTTAGAAAGATATAAGCTCTTCAATATAATTCAACAGTTTATTCGAATAATACTGTTAAAGACCTGAGAAAACCCAATCAACTATTGCATGTTTCATTAGAAGAGTTTCAATTGATTAAAGGAAATAGTAAGTTCACTATTCAAAATAAACTTCATTTTGTATGCACTTTTTTTTTTTGTTTCAAAAGATCAATAAAACAAAGTAAACAATGAGCAATACTACACCAAAACCAAACAGACCTGTCATCAAGTTACCCCCGCTTGGTTCATTATTGCAAATATCTAGAGATAGAATTTCGGAGCATAATGAACTCAAAAAATATTATAGCACGCCTTCTTCAAGCTCTTTCAATGTGCCTTATTATTCACCTTCAATGAGCGAGCATGATAAGTCCATGAACCTAGGAAGATTTGATCACTTTTCAATAAATGATCAAACTAGATCCAATAATCTTATCATGAGACAATCACCAATAACCCCACCAAATGTTCCTAGTGACAGCTTCACTAAGTACCAAGCTGATGAATTTGCAAACCTAAAAGATTTATCGTTCACAGGAACACCTGGCAATGCGGCAGATGATACTTTCTATTCAAAAAGCATAAAGCTTCAACATAGTGAAAGTCCTTTGAGCGAATCCATGGATTCCTTCTCAAATAACAAGCATCTTAAAGGATTGGGAATAAAGTACCAATCAGAGATGAAGTTGTTGAGGAAAAAGCCCACTAAAAAGGCAAGCAACGGTAAGAGCATCACTAACACTAAAACCACATTTGCCTTTATCACCCACTCATCTTCATCTTATTCTTCTAAGGAGGAACCAAACATAGACAACGAGCAACTTGCTAGACAAAAAAGAAGAAGAACAGATGGCAAGATTGTTGCCATATTAGAAGACTGCTACAAGAACGTGTGCTGCAGACCAAACAAACACAAAAAAATTGCCCTAAGTCAACAGACAGGCTTGACATTCGGACAAGTCCAAGTATGGTTTCAGAACAGACGGTCAAGAGAGTCAAAGAAATCAAAAAAGAATATCACTTTGCACGCTGAACAAGCCTAATAATTATTAATGAACTATGTAACTCTTCACTGGATAAATAAAAATATATACCCTCGCTTAAATTACTGATTAATTTTTTAGTACTTGCTGTTGTTATGATATATTGCGGTTTCAATTAATAATAACATATAGTGCATGGACCAAATAACTTGTTAAATATTTTCATATGTTTACCTTTAAAAGTCTTTAAATTAACAATTTTTATAAATATTTTCACATTACTTTAAATTTACTGCAAGTAATTCATGTAACTATATTAAATTGCTAAATGTAATCATAACTTGTTTGTAGCATGACACGTGATCTATTGAAAAAGTAAAGCAAATCATAATTCAATAAAGATTTGCTAAATGAAACGCACACAAGTTCCATATATACAAAAGCAAAACATTAACAAGATTAGATAAACAATTCTACTTGAATTTATAAGTTTTTTTTATATCAAATAAAACACTGGTTAAACTTCTATTTTTTATTTATTTTTTTCTATACTTAATAGTGTGTTAAGGGGTACTTATTTATAAAATATATAATGATATGGTATGTATCAGCTTGATTGAGCTAATATCATTCACAAAACATCAATGGTTCACAAATAATCTGGTAGTAAAACAATATATTTCCAAATGAAACATAAGTTAATTTTTATTATTTTTGTTTAGTTGAGTAAAATTATTAAAAAGAAAGGAAATTCTGTCTGATTAATAAGTTTAACCTCTTCTTCTACCAGTAGTCTTGGTGTGTTGACCTCTGACTCTTAAGCCCCAGAAGTGTCTGATACCTCTGTGGGATCTGATCTTTTTTAATCTTTCTAAATCATCTCTTAACTTAGATTCTAAGTTGTTAGCTAAGTTGTGGTAGTCCTTACCATCGTTGACATCGTTTTGTCTGTTTAAGAACCAGGCTGGGACCTTGAATTCAGTTGGGGATTGCATGATTCTGACAATTCTTTCTAATTCTTCTTGGGTTAATTCACCAGCTCTCTTGTTCAAATCAACATCAGCCTTCTTACAGACTAAGTTGGCGTATCTTCTACCGACACCTCTAATGTAGGTTAAGGCGTAGACGATCTTGATGTTACCATCAACGTTAGTGTTTAACAAACTGTTTAATAATAATAATTGATTGGGACATAATAAAATAAACTTATTAATAGATAATTGTTAGTAAACTGATATTGCTCAAAGTTGAGTTTTATATTGAATGTGTTTATGATGCTCTTTATAAAAAAAAGCTACATCATAACTATTGCTTCATCCAAAAAACTATAGACAAAATTCCCATATTTAATGATGATGAGGTTACACGTATTTCTCTTTCTATCCGTTGACAAAATTACAACATCTAATTCTAATCTGTAAGTTCTCGAATGTAAATGTTTAGTTGTACACTTCTACTAAAACGACAATCATTTTTACAATAAAAAACTCGCCTATATTGCTCATGTGCCACTTGCCATCATTTCATTCATATGATTACTTGCAAATATTACAAAAAATTGTTGTCTCCACGTTAGATCTATTTGCACTGCTAAGTGGTTGTATTCTCCAATTTCTTCTTTAACACAAACAAATCTTATCTTTTAGGTATATCATTTGTTTGTTTCTCCTATTCGTTGCATACGCAAAGCTATTACATATATCTAGTCTTCTAGTCATGGTGGTGAAACAGTAGGACTTTTATATTCGAACCTCATTTGTGATATTTGTTTTCTGCTCTTATATTTAATATTTAGGTAGTGCTTATGTTACTTCCGAAGTATCGTTAAATTCAATCATAGGTGTATTTCATCATCATTGGTGTATGGTTCCATATCAATAGTTATATTCTTTTGTGTATAAACTCCAATCTACATACCGTAAAATGTGTTGGAAAGAACCCTTTTCTTGGACAATCAAAGACATGTTTATGTGTATATGGTCTAGCTGGTTATTTTTGAATCTTTAAATCTTTTTTTTCCTATATTGTAAATGATCGTTATTAATAATGAAAATGTAAAAGAAATTATTTCATTATTGCTACATAGAGAAAATTGAGTAAGCCAAAAAAAAAAAAAACAAAATCGAATACTAACAAGCAGCGTAACAAAATTAATCCAGCTGAGACTTTACCAGCTAATCCGCCAAGAAAGCTACAAAGGGAGATATTTTTCACCAAAAGTTAAAAAATATATTGAAAAAAAAAATTAACATTTTTGGAAAAAATGAATCTTTGTTGAACAAATCACGACAAGTTGTTTTCGTAAAGAAAAATTTGTTTCCCTTTTAGGAAGTTTTGACAATATATATTTTTTTGGGAAAATCCGTTACTATCGAAATACCCGTGTAAATTTGAGAACTGATTCATAACTCTAAAAAATGTTATTCCCGCTTTGAAAAATAACCCAAAATGGTAAAACAAATTCATCTGAAAATAAAAAGGGTTAAGTGTTTTTTTTGTTACATTTTTTTTTCATTTTGGTTTTTTTTTAGGATCTTCACTTATGTAACATCTTTACTGATAAGAGTAATTTAAAAACATTTAAATTATATATAAAGGTTATTTATTAGAGTATGTACAGGATCTGAGGGTTGGTTTTCTATTACAAAAAAGTAAATGTATATGTATCCAAAAACTTTTTACATGCTCATGTTGATGACATTTGTAGTAACAACAAATTCAAATGATGGTAAGTCCATGTAGATTCTATCGGCTTCCAGTAAATCAGTAACAGTTAGGTTTTCAACATCAACGACATGCATGTTATCTGTTGAAAGAGATGGTCTTTCTGGAGTTATGGATTTATCTTTAAAGCTCTTCTTGATTGGTACCTTCTTGAAGATTTTCTTTTTTGGCTTTTCAGCTACTTCTTCAATAGCTCTCTCTAAAAGAGTACCCTTGTTTCTGGTAACAAACAACACTTTCGGGAGAATCTCTACATCATGAGCCTTGATGAACTTCTTCAGGATCATCAAATAGTTTTCTTCTTCACTGATATCCTCCAATCTTAAAGGTTCAGGAATGCTGTTGAAATCAATGGAATCGTGTTCTGGAACCTTGGAAAATTGTGCTTCGACATCTCCGTAATTTTCACCAATCACAAACAATTTACCCATCTTGTATTGATAACTCATAGCTGTGTTGAAAGCCAATTGGTAGTTTGTAAGGTTGATTTCGGTGTTAGGGTTGTTCGGAATGTCTCTACCGAAGGCAGAAGCACCGTTAAGTCTGATGTGAGAGTTACCATCACCAACTCTGGCTCTACCAGTGTGTTTTTGTGGTGCTAATTTTCTTCTGGAAAATTTCCAGTTTGATCTACCTAATACAATTTCTCCAATCTTCAATGAGTTTTCTTCAAAATACTTGGCAGCGAATAAAGTGTCCTTTCTTAAAGGTAAAAACAAACTACGTACTGGGACAGGAATAATAGAGTTTGGTTCCAAAGATGGGAAAGATCTAGTTGTGATTAATGTGTGGGTACCAGGATTAACCAAACCTGGTAATAAGCTTTGTTGTTCTATATCATTGATTTGATCTGAGGTAAGTTCAGGTTGTTTTTCAGCAGCTGTTAAAGATTCAGCAATTGTAGAGTTTAATCTTTTTGCAAATAATGTTCTGGAGATAGTGTTTCCTAACAATGTCTTTGATAGCATGGTGAACTATATTGATATAAGTATTGAATGGGTGTTTGGGTTTTCTAGTTGTAAATAGATGCTTTGCAAATGTGTAATACTGTAGTTGTTTGAAAAGTTACTGCTTTTTTTTTTTCACCTATGAAAGATTTTCGATATGACCACAAAGAAAAATTTTTATTTATTTTATTTTTCGTTGGTTATCCGCTACATAGTTATTATATCCGAAACCACAATTTCTGCTGAATGTCTAAGATTTCTGAAGTCCGAATTTACCATTCACGTGTTGTAATTGCTTTTTTTTTTCCAAAGTGAATTTTAGCTACAAAGCATCAACTACAGCGTGACATTACCATATTGGGGGAAAAAAATCAGCTAGGAAAAACACATAAAAGAAGCCTTTTTTTTGAAAAGTTAATATGGTTATTTCCTACTTTAAAATGTTTAATGGTAACAACATCTGATTGATATTGGTGGTTACATATAGTAAAGGTAATAAAACAACCAGAATTAAGTTAAAATTTGATTGTGTTAGTATACATAGAAAATAATGAGTAGTAAAGCCAGATATTACTTGGAACAATGCATTCCTGAAGTAGATGATCTTATTGAAAAAGGTTTATTCACAAAACCTGAAATCAACAAAATCATGAAAAAGAGAACTGATTTTGAACATAGATTGGCTAGTAGGGGTTCAACAATTAATGATTATATTAGATACATCGAGTACGAAAATAATGTAGACAAATTAAGATCCAAGAGAGTCAAAAGACTTCTCCATGGTTCAAAAAAATACTCTCTATCTGATTATTCCATACACAGAAGAATAGAGTTTATATTCAAAAGAGGAACTCAAAAATTCCCCAAAAACCTGAAGTTTTGGTCTTTGTATTTGAACTACTTAAAGTCAAGAGGAAACAAGATATCATACAAGAAAATACACACTGTTTATAATGAATTATTAAGACTGCATCCTACAAATGCTGAAATTTGGGTGTCTTGTGCCAAGTATGAATATGAAAGATATGCCAACTTCAACACATGTAGAACAGTATTTCAAAATGCATTAAGATTTAATCATGATAACGCTCAATTGTGGACTGAATACTTCAAGTTTGAATTGAACTTTGTCACCAAGTTGATCAACAGAAGAAAGGTTATGGATTTGATTAATGAAAGAGAACAAGAAATGGACATGCTTAACGAAAAGAATGAGAACTTGTTAGTTCAAGATCAAAAAACCGGAAAGATAATTGATGACAACGACTCAAGCGATGAAGAAGAAGGTATGTACAGAGTTCAAGCTCCTTCAACTGGAGACTCCATGAAGGATAAATTACACGAATTACCTGAAGTTAACGTTTCAATGCTGGGTACTCAGCAAACAAACCCTGCTTTAAAGGGTGACATAGCCCTAACCATATACCAAGTTGCCATGAAGCAGCTTTATGAAGTTTTCATGAACAAGCAATTGGGGTTGTATGCTCATGAATTCAGAAATGTTGATGCTCACAAATCAGATAAGCTAAGAAGACAAGAAATCCAAAATAAATTAGATAGACTAAGTTATGATTATTTGTCTGCTTTGACACAACAGTACGTTAGCTTGGTTGATCAGTTTAGTGATTTGAACAGAGAGTACTTAATAAACTCTATGATCAATTTTTATAACAATAACTTTTCCCATAACGACCCAGAACTGATGTCTACTTTGTTAACCCTGGATATCAGATATGTCGATATAGAAAACTTTGATATCAATGCCCTAAAGAGTGCTATAAAGAAGTATTCAGCATTTGTATCCAAAAATAAAAACAAGAACTTAAAACTTAAGGTAAAAGAAAACTTTACTAATATTATCAAGGAAAAGTATTTGTCTCAACTAGAGGTTTCCGATCCAAGAGTACCTGTTTTAAGAAAGATTATCGATTCTTTATAAATTGTTAGCTAATATGATCATCATGTATAGCGTTTTTTATAGATTTATATAAGTATGAATTGCATATTTGTCAAATACTTTTAACACTTATTATTATTTTTTCCAGTTTTCAGTTTCGCTTGTGTTTACATATTCCGATGTATTTTTTTATCTTTCAAATTAAATGAAATGATTAATCACATCCAAAACTAAACCTTAATAAAAAAATTCACAATCTGCCTATTTTAGAGTTTCAACCCATCCTTGAGCACAGAAGAAATCATATAGTTTTATTGCTTTTAAAGTGTCCAATCCTGCTAATTTACTAAAATCACTTGATGTTATCAACCCACCTTTGTTAAGTAATTCCCTGAATAGAAGTTCCTTTAGGGCTATGTAGGATTTAGGAGATATCTTCAAGTGAATGCAGATCTGTTGTTCTTGTTTCGATAATAGTTTGAAGTCATTCGAATGAGCAAAGTCAGCTGCTGTTATAAGCTTTCTTGGCGGCACGTTATTAGTTGCATTATCCTCATCTGTTAATATGTACTCTGTCTTGGATAATTCCTTCAAATCCAAAGTCTTATCTTTGCTGACAATGGCACTTTTTGAAGCTTGATCGTTTGATGCATTGTCAGAGATACCCAACTGAGCGGCCATACTTGCTGCACGCTGATGAGAGTGTCTCGTACCGGATCCACCAGTAAGGTCGTTTCCGTATCTTTCCAAGGTCAAGTTTCTCTGTTGTTTGTCCTTTTCATACTTTGCACCTGCCTCCAAAGTCGTGATACCATTCATTCTCCATTCTTGCAATTGGTCGATTCTTGTTCTTAGCTCAAGTTCTTCAACTAAGTCATCACTGAACTTAATGAAGTCATTAGGAGTCATAATTCTCGCGAACGCCTTCAATCTGTTCAACAAATCCTTTGATTCCTTTGATTTCTTTTTATCTAAGGCTACATGTTTTTTATAATCCATCAGATTATTTTTAAAAATTAATCTTTTTTTTTCTTGTCTAGTTGTCAATCGTTGTGAGTAAATGTCCAAAACAGCTAGTTTCAGCTCAACGCTTAATTTGCTATCCTCAGCATCAAATGTCATTTCCTTTATGGAGTTTTCTGCCTCGTCTTCAAACTCATGTTCAAAGTCCATTCTTGCAGGCATGAATCCTTGAATATCATGGCATGCAGGAACAGAAGAGAATGGCTTTCTGAGTTGAGGGATAGGCAGTGTGGCAAAATGCTCAACCCTTGCCTTTCTCTGCTGCAAAAACTCTTCTTGTGATACAGTTACATCATTTTTGGTAATATCTGGAAGGGGGTAATATTCGCTGTTCAAATAATACTTCTCATAGTGCTCTTTAACTTCTTCTTTGCTTCTTGAGCCTATAAATTCAGCAATATCCTGCCACGAACCTATTCCAAAGGTTTGACATCCCTTGATTAAGTTGAGTTCCTCATCAGCACCCCAATCATTACATAAAATAGGATAGGTGTGGGTTTCTACCACTCTATAAGCATGGTAAGGTCTGTGTTTACCTGAATATTTCCCTTGTGAAAAACAATTCACACATAGGTCGTAGTTTTCACACTCATGACACGATATTCTAACTCTGTTGGTACAGTCAGAAGTACAAATATCACAGTGAAACTTGTTTTGTTGCGACATTATAATTTTGTTATGTTGACGTTAGGTTGATAAGCAATTTTGTTTTTTTTTTAATTTTTTAAAAATGTTGCTGAACAAGGGAACATGTCTTCTAAAATTCTTGAATCCAAACAAACACCAACAATGTTATAAAAATTCGGATATACTAAAAGATGTTAAAGCCGATTGAAAAAAAAAAATTATGACAAACCACGTGAGCATATTTTTATGCTACAAAAATACCATATTTTAAAAAACAATACTTCATTCCGTTTTAGGAAGTAGCAGTAACTTTTTTTTTTGGTAATTGAAAAAAAATGAAAATAGCTTTTACAAATCATCTAGTTGTGCTTTCCCGAAGGGGTAATATCTTATGGAAATTTCTAGCAGAGAAAAATACATATATCCCAAAACGGGAAAAGAATTGTGTAGGTGTGAAAATGCGTAACAAAAAAATAAAAAACAAGATGAACAAATATTTTCGTACATTCGCTTACTTATTGTTTCCCGCTTTGTATTTTAGCTAAATAATTTTTTATTGGCATATTTGGAAATTATATGTAGTTTTTCATTTTCCTTGATAAAGAAAAAATGACATTCTTTTTCTTGTAGCAATATTCCTGATTGGGCAAGTGTTCAAGTTTTTGAAAAAAATTAATAATAGTAGTTACATTTTTGGAAAGGAGAATTTTCTGGTGAAATTTTGCTTTACCTATTGAATTCTTAAGAATATAGACTTACTAAAATAAAGAAAATCAAAAGTAATATTTACTTAATAAATTTTAAAAAACCACCAGGACATATTATCATAACAAAATGGTATGTAACATCATAATCTACATAACCTAAATGCCTACACGAATAGCGGCAAACCTATAGTCAGTGAACAGATGAAACAATTACAATGTTAGAACAGACAGAGAAGTGTATAATCAGTTAAAAAGTCAGCACTCAAGACTAAGGTCTACTTTGCTATCAATGAATATGAATATGAATAAATCTGAATTTCGAATTTACTCTGATATAAAAAGTACATAAGAAATGCCCCATAGGAATTGGATACTAAGACTAAGAATTATAAGTTTAAAACCCCTAAGCATAGAGATGGAATATTATAAACGGAACTTAAATAACGAAAATAGTTAAATTAAAAAAATGAATACAAATCTATATCAGCATTAATTTGTAAAGGTCCAGGAGATGTTGAAATTGTTGAAAACCAGAATCAAAACATCATTGTTAAAAAAAGTACATCAGGGTAAAACTGAAGTGGTCATTTAGTAGAAGACTTCATGAACTATTTAATATTTTCCATTCGTATCATGAAGATTTGATTGGGTGGCATTCTACCAAAGGGAAAGGTATTACCAGAACAGTTTAATGTAATTAATAAGACCGAAGATATGGACACGCAATTGAAAGCACTAAACAAAGACATTGATTAACTGAAGTAATGTTTTATTCGTTATTGACTCTATGTGTTGACTAAAGGCTACATCAAAGCACCATTTGAATCAAAATAATAATTACTAACAATTAAACTTATTTGTTTTATTATCCAAAAATAAACAAACCTATTTATATCCACATACATTTGCAAACAGGGTAGAGTTAGAACTAAAACTGTTAAGAGAGCTGCTAAAACCTTGATTGAAAAGCACTATCCAAAGTTAACTTTGGACTTCCAAGTCAACAAGAGATTATGTGATGACATCGCTGTTATCCAATCCAAGAGATTAAGAAACAAAATCGCTGGTTACACTACCCACTTAATGAAGAGAATTCAAAAGGGTCCAGTTAGAGGTATTTCTTTCAAGTTACAAGAAGAAGAAAGAGAAAGAAAGGACCAATACGTCCCAGCTGTCTCTGAATTAGACTTAAAGAGAACCAACGGTGTTATCAACGTTGACAAGCAAACTCAAGATATGATCAAGTCTTTAGGTTTGAAATTACCAATCTCTGTTACCAACGTTTCTGCTAACAGAAAGTTCAGAAAGAGAGCTTAAATACTTTTAATTTTGCCTTAAAATTAATTTATTTTTTCTAATCAATCTCAACTATAAATTTAATGAAGTAGTATAAATATAATATATATATTTTGTATGTACTATCGGTATAATATTACTTTTTAAGAAAACTCATATAATAAAGAATATACTAATCATCATTTAAAAACATTTTCATTTGTGATGTAAACTTCTTGTCTTGCTCATGTACATTATTTTGCCAAATCTCTAATGCCTTTGCTCTTGCATTGATGTGATCTGTTATTATCTTGTGTGCATAACTAGATCTAATTCGTGCCGCCATTATTTGCTTTGTTATTTTGCTTTTTTGTTCTAACAATTCATTTCCCTTTTTTAGCCATTCATCTATGGACAAGTTTGAGTATTGGCTTATTTGTTGTCTATCTTGTGATTGCGAAAATACCTTTTTGTGAAACTCTTCAGAATTCATATTGATATTTAAGCCGCAAAAGTTTTTATTTTCGTCACAATGCTTTCTAGAAATACTCAACTCTTGTATAGGAGTGTACTTATGCTTAGCCAAGATAGCTACTTCTGAATCCACTGATCTTGTCTTTGTTGGAGACTTTTTGGGGGATACTTTTTTCTCAGTCTTAGTAGGTGACATAGTGTTTAATCCTTTATTTGGAGAACTTATCTTATTTTCAGTTTTTCTAGGACTATTATTTTTTATGTACACTTTTTTATTATTTTCATTACTATTTAGCGATAACTCACTGTTGGTCAACGTATGTTCAAGATTTAAATTCTCGTCAAATGTCACTTTGTTCTTTTTCCCATGTAAATCATTTGATTCTCCTTTACTTCCTTTCAAAATGCTGGTGATTTGAGAAGGATCAATATTATTGGAAGGTGAATATTTTTGCTTTTTGTTGGGGTTTCTGTGCTTATAAGGTGAGGTGTCCTGCTTACTTTTCAGCAGATGCTTTACAGGCTGAAACTCTGCTTTATCCATTTTTTTTATATCCATTGATAGTATATCTGGAATTTGTTTGCTCTGTTTATCAGTCATATGTTGTTTCAATACTAAGTATTTATATTACTTTGTTCAAGTTGGTTATACATATAGTAAGCTATAAAGCGTTTTAGTTTATAAAATTGACTGAGATATTAAGTTCAACTCATTTTGCTTTCTTTTCTAATGTTTTTTTTTTAAACACTTTTTTTGTGATCTCAAAACATCTGTTTTTTCCTAATCTAGACACTTCTCTTTTAATTAAAATTTTTGTTTTTACCGCCAAAAAAAAAATGCTCAAAAGTGATGAGTTTCCTCAACTTAATATATATTCAACATAGTACATGGTGAAAGTCGAAACAGCAACTGTACAGTACCTTGATTTTACACTGGCCATTATCGTATAATCAATTCACCGATGATCCTATCACAAGGAAGTTTACTATTTATTGCTGTCTCTTTTGCCGAACGTTATCTTTAAAATTAGGAGCAATAATTTCCGTCGTCAAAATTGTAAATCCGCATGTTATTATCCGCGTAAAGACAATACGCTTGCAACGCATTTTGCCTTTAAATCCGTAAATTTGAAGAGAAAAATTACACCACAGTTTGTAAATCTTAGCTGGAAACATAACATATTTCCAATTGTATATACTGGAAACGTCGGATTATTTGAGTGAGTATATGCTGGTTGCAATGGCTATATGATCTTATGATTATTGTGATAACTAATGTTTTTGTATAAATTGGCTCTTTTGCTAAAAAACAACTTATTTGAAAGTATTAATGTTAGTTTTTCTTATTGATATTCATAACGAAATTATCTCAAAAAAAAGACCATAGTTCTTACATGTTCATCAACAATATTATTAAAAGCAAATTTCATTGCTTGAAAAATGCTCGTTTTTATGCAACAAAAACGAGACCTTCAACCTCAACTTTCAAATACATCGCAGGCGGTGTTCTCCTAGGTTCAGGTGCAACATTGCTGTATACTAGCTTTTCCATGGGAAGTTCTTCTCAAACAGCAAATTCTTCTACTATCAAGCTATCCGAGCTACCCAAAAGAGTCTATGGAAATGAAAAAATGTTAGAAAAAGCTATAGAGGAATTGAAGACCAAAATCAATCCAAAAAACATCACCCAAAACAAAGATACAATACTGACACATGCTGATAATGGGTGCAATCCGATAAAGCCTTTGGAATCACAAAAGCCACAATATGTCATCTATGCTGAGTCAACTGAGGATGTTTCTCAAATATTGAAAATCATGCATAAATACAAAATTCCTACCATCCCATTTGGTGGAGGAACCTCACTGGAACAACACTTCTTCACCACTAGAGACAACTCCGTTGTTTTGGATACCTCAAGAATGAACAAGATTTTGGAGATCAATCAGATTGACTTGGACGCATCTGTCCAGTGTGGAGTGACTTGGAACCAGTTGAACGAAACATTAGCTGAACTGCCAGTCTCCGCAACTGGGGGATCATGCTTGATGTTTGGATGTGACTGTGGGTTGAATGCCAACATTTCTGGTATGATCGCCACCAACGCGTCTGGGATAGGTGCACAAAAGCATGGATCAATGGTTCAGAATGTGATCTCCATCACTGCTGTACTTGCTGATGGCACGATTGTCAAGACCAAGCAAAGACCAAGAAAATCATCTGCTGGGTACAATTTAACCGGACTGTTCTCAGGGTCTGAGGGAACATTGGGTATTGTTACTGAATGTACTGTTAAGTTAACTGTTGTCAATCCAATAGAAACTGTTTGTGTTGTTCAATTTGATGATTTATACAAGGCAGTGGGAGCAGTCAGCAAATTTGCTCAAAAGGGACTAATTTTAGATGCCATTGAATTGTTAGATGCCAACATGATGAAGGCAGTAAATTTCAGCTCTCAAGTGAACCAAACTTTTGAAATCAAACCCACCCTGTTTATGAAATTGAGTGGGATAAATAATGTTGTTGTAGATGAAATGGTTAAAGAAGTCAAGCAAATTTCTGAAGAACAAGAGTGTAATCTATTTAAGTTTGCCAAAGATAAAGCTGAGGAACAAGAGCTGTTTGCTGCAAGAAAGAATGCGCTGTGGATTATGTTGGATTACGGCTATGATCTGATTGGTGACGATGTTAAGTTATGGATTACTGATGCTGCTGTGCCACTATCAAAGGCTCCTGAATACTTGAAGAGAGCCAATGAAATTGTAGCCAATGCGGGACTCCAATCAGTCACTGTGGCCCATTTAGGGGCTGGTAACTTCCACATTGATATATACTACCAGCCTGAACAGCTGGCTCTTTGTGAAAGGGTAGTTAAAGATATGTGTAAGTTAAGTATTGAATTAGAAGGTACAATAACTGGTGAGCATGGTGTAGGTTTGGGTAAGAAAGAGTTGTTACCACTGGAACTGGGTGAACCTGCAATTGACTTGATGAGAAAAATTAAATTATCCTTGGATCCTAATGCTATCTTAAATCCTGACAAGGTTATCAAAATTGATAATGAAGAAAGCTTCAACGGGACCTGGTCAGGTAAATATTAAGTTAGTACATTTTTTTTTTTTTTTTTTTTGAATATATAAGTAAATTGATCTATTAA
>JAJMDH010000089.1:0-96280 GCA_030573455.1 Hanseniaspora pseudoguilliermondii | reverse complement strand
CTTCTTCTCACAACAATGTCATTATGTGCATCCCCTTTCAAGACCACTAATACCTTTCTCCACTCCTTATCCTTGTGCCAATATCTAGCTATTCTTTCTTCCTTTCTGAATTTTTTATCATTAGGGTATATAAATTTTTTCCATCTAGGTCTATTTTCATAATGTGCCTCTGGAATTTCTTGAGGTGTGTAAACCTTATCGTGTAGAACAACATCTGTTTGTCTACTGGCAACCGAATGGATATAATCCTGTGTTGGAAGCTTTGCGAACACCAAGTTTGCTGCAGCTATTAGGGCAGAAGGCTTTGGTGGTGGTTGAAATTGAATGTCCTCTGTATTCTTAGGGATGTCGCCAGATTCTTGCAATGTTGAATCAGAAGAAGAGTTATCAATTGTCTGTAAGCGACGGTATTTATTTTTTTTTGTTTTTTTGCCTTTATCGTCATCTTGATTAAAAAACACAGAGCCAAAGTGGGTTTCTGAGTTTGTGATAGACTTTCTATGTTTATGCCCCTCATGAGTGGATACTTTCGGAATTTCGCTATCTCTACTTTTATCAATTTTCTCTAAGTTTTGCTTTTTGAAAGACATGTTATTTGATCTGAATAATTTGTACAGCTTATCTAAGGCTCTCCAATCTAGATATAACAATGCAGAAGTTCGGAGTGGGACTATACCATCATGTAGCGTGTTTGCATAAGTTGTTCTGTGTTCAAATTGATCAAAGATCTTGCTTTGAGCAACAAGCTCTAAAATGGGCTTGTTTTCTTGTTTGTTGATGGAAAAATCAGTGAAATCCTTATGCTTTAGACTTAGATCTCTTCCTGTTTTTCCCAAACCACCCAAGCCAAGAGCAAAATTTGCATATGATGGCATTTCTACTGCAGTCCCCAGCATTGGAGAGGCCATAGTAATAAAATTGTTCAGCTTTATATGATGGTTTTTGAAAAAATTGGGGTCTTTAGAATGAATGTAAGATAGGGCATGACTTTGCACACACCCACCCAAAGAATGAGCTATAAATGATAGCTCATTAATGCCCACCGATCCGTTCTTTTTATACTTAGCATCCTCTTGCTCAATTAAGTCAACGATATACTTTGCCAGTCTCTTCCCTAGAAATTCAATGCCTTTATAAGATTTTCCTACATTACCAGAATACCCTCTTATAACTACATTTTTGTTCAGTTCAACAGATCTTTGGTGTAGCTTGTCTCTTATAAACAGCATGTCACCACCGATGTTACTAAATATTCCATGGGTAACAATGATCAGATGTATTGGATCTAATTCTGATACTGTAGGCTTATGATGCCATAGCTCATCAGCATTGGTTTTTTCCACAGTAAAACTCTCTGGAGTTATGATATCAAAATCCTCTGCTTCAGAGTATATGTCAAGGGTGTATGGGATAGAGGCACTATCATGAATTGATAGCTGTGAAATAGCATCCATGGTCCACTGATAATAATAAAATTCCGAGTCTTCTGATTTCATCAAAGAACCGTTATTCATGGTTAGAACACCTTTGAAACTCTGATAAGGCTTGATATCGGGATTGAATTGGATGACATCGTCTGATTTATAATCCTTGAACTCATCGAAATTGTAGGGTCTACAGTCAGAGTATATACTGTATGGACCTAGGTAAAAGACAGGAGCTAAAAGCAAATCCATTTTATTTTTCAGTTTGAAGTACAATTTATCGATAGGGGTATCTGTTATTTTACTTTTTTTGTATGTAATAGTGTATCTTGAAACATCACCGCACTTTAATTTATCGTTATCAGTATACAACGAGATTCTTTTTGAATTTTTTTTGAATAGGTTAGATGAAGAGCTTTTACTACTAGCCTCTGAAGTATTCAATGTCTCTGTACTGTTTTTATTTTTCATATATTGTATTGATGGCATGTTTGGTTTGGGTTTAGTTTATATTACAATAGTGTTCTTTATAGATAAGGATTATGTTATGTCTTTATCACTTCAGTAAATATTTCCAATTAGTCAATTATTGTTAGTTTAAATACATGACAACTGTATACAGATATCAGTATAGTGAAATATCGGTGACTTATCAAATTTTCACCAGAAATTTATGCCCATTAAGTAAATTATCGGTAGATGAGCATATATATTTTTTTTTTATTAGTTTTTTTTATGAGAGGGGATAACGCTTTTGTGTCCATGCGGAATTGTGTGGGATATCTTGGTAGCAGCAGTGCACATGTGTACTGTATTTACCCCACTGGCTCTTGTATTTTGGTATTGCCATATGTAGAAGTGCTGTCTGTTTTAGGAAATAACTTGGGAGCGTGGCCACAAGTGGGTGTTATCCAGAGCATGAGGGTTGTTTTTTTTTTTTTTGCCACTGACAAAACGGGTATAACGCTGGAAAAAAAAAAGAAATTCAAAAATAATGGGAACCGCGCTTAATGAAGTAAAAGAGGCCCATTAGGGAATTTTCTGATTAGGTGTTAAATTTTTTTTTACTAGGCAAATTTTGGATGGTTGTGTTGTTTTTTTTTTTTATTTTTTTGTGAAGCTGTTTGGGTGTTAACTTTCTACAATTAACAACATAGATTTGTGTGTTGTTAACTTTCATTTATTACAGTAAATAATCTTATAAATGATATCTAAACACTGTTAAGTAAATAAAAATAACAAACCAAGGAAATAATTTATATAAAAAAAAATGTCTTTTGAAGAACAAGAACAAACCATTGCTCCAGTCGAACAACAACCAGAAGTCCAAGAACCAGTCAATGTCCAAACTGGCTACGTTCAAGTTGAACAACAACCTCCAGTTCAAAGATACCCAACCCACTTCCCAGAAGAAAAAATCTCTGAAACCAGATTGTATGTCAAGCCATTTCCAGATGATGTCCAAGAACATGAAATAATTGACATCTTCTCCCCATTCGGTAACATCAAGGAAATCAAGATCGTCAAGAACTTTGTCTTCATTGAATTTGACAATGCTGAATCTGCCAAGAAGGCCATGGTTGAAATCCAAGGTAAGAAGTTTGCTGACAGACCATTAGAAATTGTCTTTGCCAAGTTGCCTATGGTCAGACACAGAATGTTGATCAAGGGTTTGAGTGAATCCACCTCATGGCAAGATCTAAAGGACTTTGGTAACTCCAAGGGTTACCAAGTCACTTTTGCTGCTGCCAATGGTAGAGACCAAATGGGTGAAGGTGTTTTGGAATTTGCTTCCGAAGAAGACTTAAACAAGGCTGTTGAATCCATGCAAGGTGAAGACTGGAACGGTCAAATTCTATCTGTTGAAAAGGACTTGAACCCTCCTCCTATCAGAAAGTCCTCTGGTTTCAGAGGTGGCTTCAGAGGTGGTAGAGGCGGCTTCAGAGGTGGCTTCAGAGGTGGCAGAGGCGGCTTCAGAGGTGGCTTCAGAGGCGGCAGAGGTGGCTTCGGTGGTGACAGAGGTGGCTTCAGAGGCGGCTTCAGAGGTGGAAGAGGTGGCTTTGGTGGTGACAGAGGTGGTTTCAGAGGTGGAAGAGGTGGCTTTGGTGGTGACAGAGGTGGCTACAGAGGCGGCAGAGGCGGCTTTGGTGGTGACAGAGGTAGTTACAACAGCTACTAAGTACACACTCTAGCCGAATAGTTGAAAGGAAAAAATATAACTATATTTTCTGTCCAAACTTGTTAAACCATCCGGCATAAAATGGAAAGTAGGCAAGTACACAGCTTTATTTTAGGTACTTTTGAAGAATTGAAAAAAAAATAATCCTCCCTTTTTTTTCACATGTCAATTAAAACAGATTGCTACTTATTCCTGTACTACCATCTTCACTTCCATTGCTGTATTTTAAATTTCTTTTATTGGAAATAAATAAAAATATGTGGATTTTTTTTTTTTTGATATTAAGGAAGTAGTATAATTCTAGTGGATAATAAAAATCTATAATATCAAAAAAAAAAATCAAAAGCAGATAATAATACTCTACTAAAGAAAGAAAATCAAAGAGAATATATAAACTATATAATAGGTGGGAGAATTAGTGGAAGGAACATATTAGTAGAAATTGAAATCAAATTTTACGATCATTGATAAAAAAAAATATAGATCATTATACACAGAGTTATAGATTAACAAAGTAGTTATGAAAAATATTGAAAATAACAAAAATAAAGGATAGGTTTAAGGAATTCCCTTGTTTTTTCTTTTTTGTTTTGGCAGTTGTGATTTGTTTTTGTCTTAGTTAAAGTTTTTTTTATTATTTTATGGCATAATCGTGGATAACAGTATTTGAGATCAAAATGATGTAATCAAATTCATATCTTTTGAAGGTTTTCAGACTGTGCGTTTCTGTTTTAGGAAGATCATCATGATGCAGGCTTATTCATGGAAATTACTTAATGATGAATGATAATAAAAGTAAGAGATTTTTTTTTTTTTGAAAGAAAAAAACAAAAGAGAGTCAAAGGCTAAAAGAATGTTGAAAAAAAAAAATACCATCAGGTCGTACATAAATCTTACTCTTCTTCGTCATCATCGTCGTATAACTCAATGCAAACATTGGATCTTGGATACAAGTTCTTGTCGTCTATTAGCAAAGCATCTGACTTTTCAATGACAACTCTTGGGAATGGAGAAACGATACAGAAGTCTTTGCCAAAGAGATCACAATCCTCGTTAATATCTGTGAGTGGGATTTCCTCGTACTCTGCAACATCTTGTTTTTCACACTCACTACGAATGATATTCTCAATTTCAAGCTCATCCAGCTCATCAACTTCATCCGCACTGGTGCCGTTGATTGTTTTGAAGATCGGCAAGTCATTGTTCAATATACACTCCTCGACTTTGTCACACAGTGCGCTTCTGACAGTGGCCTCGCTTATGCTGGATATGTTCAGAAACTGGATCACCTCAACAAGAGCATACAGCTTCTTGATGGTGTATTCCAGGGGGTTCAGCTTAAGGATGACTCTGTGTCCATCTGGCATCTTGACCTGTAAGTTGCATGGCTTGACGTCATTGGTGTTGTCTGTTTCGCTATTCAATAGGTGATCCAGACCAAACTTCAACAGTTGTAGATACTTTTGGGTGATTTTCTGTTTTTTGTTTTTTTTCAATGTGTGTTTCTGCACTGACCTTTCAAACTCCAGATTCTGCTGTTCTCTGAGTTTTCTTGAGATCTCCAAGTCCAGAAGCTCGTATCTCTGGTAAGATAGCCCCAGGGGAACATCAAACTTGTCCACAAACCAATTCAGTTTCTTTGCCAGTGATTTGGAACTCTTGATGGATGCCAGGTTGACTGTGCCAAGCAATGAAAGCAATCCATCCACTTTCCCCATAACCAGCATCAATGGTGGCTGATACTTCTTTGATGATCCCTGAATTGCTTTGCAATGGATCCATGGGGATACTTGGAAGGCAGTGTCCTGAACAAATAAAGTACATTGGTCCCTTTCAGCTAAAAATTGTCTTATATCCTCAGAGGGTAGCATTTTGGTTAGAATTTTGTTTGAATGAACGGATTCAAGGGTTGAGAAATTTGTCAACTGTCCAAAGGAATCATTCAGAACAATGTAAAATAAAAGTCTGGACTTTATCTTTGTGTTATATTGAATGTCATGAGACGTTGATTTTGTATCTATATGTTCCAAATCGTCAATAATTTCAGGCTTCAGAGTTTGGATAACATCGTTCATGGTGGGGTCCTTATAATCATCAAGATCATAAAGATCCATAACTTCCGTTTGTTTGGAGTTACATTCACTTTCCTCATCCAACTCAAATATGTCCATTTGCTTTGTGGCCTTGAAGTATGGGAGTGGAACAACAACATTGGTGATCCTTGTTGGCTTTTCCTTGTTCGTTCCTAAAAGGAACTGCAAGCCCAAAAAGAACTTTATTCCTGACCAAATCCAATTTAGCGCGGATATCAAGGGCCACAGAACCCATAGGTATGAGCTTGACTCGTAAAAAAACAAGGAAAGCTTGGATAGATTGTTGTTGCTCTTGATGTTCAATGAGTTTTGGCTTTTGACAATGTCATAAAACCCATTTCTTAGGAGTATCTTATCAATGCTCTGTCGTTGCAGGACCATTCTGTTGAAGTTGTCTGCAACTATCTTCTCATCCACATCGATGACAGTGGGGAAACGCATTCTGGTCAACAAATCGTTCATCATTGGGTTGTTCGTTTGTGGGATCAACGATGAAAGCCCCTGTGTGGGTCTTGTGCTGTTATCTGGTATAGGTGGGGGTTGTTGGATGCTCTCATGCACCTCAATGGAGCTGGATTGGTCAAAGTACTTGGAAATGGAGCTTTCCAGTATCCAGTCATTGGATGCCAAAAATTGAATCAGCTTTAGTTCTTCACCTTCGTTTGAGGGAGTTTGAAACATACTAATTTCAAGAAACTGCTGATAAACACTTTTCTGATGGTCGTTTAATGAATCCATAATTCTGGGTGTGTGCTGTTGTTTATTTTGAGTAGGTTCTATAGTAATATATATGATAAAAGTATATTGTTTACGCACAAGGTGTGTATCAAGGTTCCAAACTCATGAAACTTTCCAGTGTTGATATTTGTTGAATATTCTTCCAAGTGATTAGGCTCTCCAGAAAATTTAAAATGAAAAATTGTGTTTGGCGTGAAAAAAAAAAAAGAAGCGTAGGCGAAACGCAAAAGGAGTTCCACGCTCAACCAAATTATAAATTCACAGTATAAAATGGACTACTTTTTTCTGCAAATACACCACCAGTTGTCTCTTTCATAGCCACTGTCTACAATGTCAAACAGTCCAGTTTGCATGATGTTGTCTTCAAGTTCACCCTCTTTGTAGAGATGATAGTATCTGTACTTTGTATTCTTCAGTCTAATTTCCTCTTCCTTTTTCTTCTTATCCTCAAGTTCCTTCAATTCTTGTTCCTGCTTCAATCTTCTTAGCTCTGCTTGTTCTTCCTTCCAAGCTTTTATGACATTGGATCTTTCCTCCTTAGGCACACTTGTCAAATCAGGCTTAGAAATTTCCTTCATGGCCTTTTTGCTTTGTTTGGGTGTCTTTTCTATCTTTTCGTTTTGGAACTCACCTTCCAGAACCCAGGGAACCAGAATGTCTTGCTCCATGGACTCATTGTACCCTCTTCTACTGTCGCCTTGTTCGAGTGCCCAGCAATAAATCAGGGCCTCACCGCCTTTCTTCAGTTTCTCACCTATATGTCTACACGCCTGGATTCTTCTTTCCTCGTTGCTGAAGTGGTGTATCACGGCTATGCTGATGGCAAAGTCAAATCTGTCGTTTTGGTAGGGAAGCGATAAACCATCGTTGATCATGACATCTGATCTCTTCTCTCCAAAGCACATCGACGTGTATCCCTGTTCGATTTCCTTTTTTGATAAAGTCTCGATTTGTGTACGTTCCTTCTCCCTCATCAGGTCATGTGCACACTGGATCAGTCCAGATGATCTGTCTGATCCAAGCATGAAGATGTTTTTGTTCAGTTGCAAGTACTTCCCGTTTCCACAGCCAACATCAAGGCCTATACTGTAGTCAGGTCTGGTCATTAGGAAGTTCTTGACAATGGGCCAGGGCTTGTAACGGGTCTTGGAGAAGTGGTCAGAGATCTGGTTGTAGACTTCATGAACGTACTCCTGTTCTTTAGCAGTGTTGTCTTGGATTTGGTAGAACTTGACAGGATCAGACATATTTTTAGTATTTGTTTTTGGTTTATTGGTACTGAGTTGCTAATGAATGAGCTATTAATATAGATATTTTTGAATACTGGTTCTTTAGAAAAAAATTTGAAAAAAAAAAAAAAAAGAAAAGAAAAACGGTAATGATCATGACATACACTTCTTCTGAAAAATAGTTGATTAAAAAACACAGTAGGTGATCATGTTTAAAACATAATGCTTTAACTATCCATTAAGTGAGTGCCAGTTGTTATATATGATTTTGAACAAGATGCGATTGAACTGGTTCACTTAGATGGCATCTCCTAAAAAATTGTACTGTATGTAGATGCGGAGATAAGCCGCCCACCTTAATTTTCCACAGTGTCTGCCACGCGATAATATCATAATTTTTTTTTTTTTTGTTTTTTAATTAGTTTTGAAAATGTGGTGAAATTATAGATTCAGCTTAGTATACAGACATTCTGCCAAAAGTTTATATCATTATAATGATTAAGAGATATAATAACAGTGGTGCATCCCAAAACGACTTGTATAATAAAAAAAAATCAATGAATCCACATACTAAGTACTTGGAGAACCTCAATCTGCGAAAAAAAGTAACTCTATCCATAGTGCTTCTTTACATCTTCATTGGACTTCCAGTGTGGTACCAACTCACCAAAGTTGACCAGTATGACATAAGACCATTGCTACAGCAGGAAAAACCCAATATAGAGTACTTGTTCAAGAATGAGGAGTATGCCAATTTGTCCATGAAGGTGCCAATATTCTTAAACACCTCAGCAACAGTCTACAAGTTTCCAGATTTGATACCTGCAGTGCAAAGTGAGATAGACACCTTGACCAAAACATACCAAGAAGAATATGGTGGAATAAGCATGAAGTTGGAAATAAAGGAAATGGACGATGGTTCCAACATGAGGGAGAATTATGTTGTGCAATTGGATCACACAGACCATGTGGGGAATAGCATTGCCATGTATGAGAAGCTGGAGTTGACAGTGCATTACAATGACAAGACGGTTTATGACAATGCATTGCCGTTTATTATAGCCACCTCGATAGTGAACAATTTTTTTTATAAAAAAAATGAAAACTTCTTGGCCAATGAGCTGGACAGATCACTAAAATTCATGGACAACTTGTCTGCTGTTGAGTACAAGCCAAGGGTTGTTTTGAACTTCAATTTGGTTGTTGATGACAATGTAATGGCGGATTGGGACCTTAACAACATTGATGGTGCATTGTTCAATGAAATGATCAATCCATTTGTCAAGTTGTTTGAAAATGTTTATGATTTCGAAATTGAAAGCAATGTCTTTTACAATGAAGACTTGAACATGAATGGTATTGGCAACGACATTGCAAATGTTCAGGCTAATTTGGACTACACAAGATTGAGTGACAACATCAATTTCATTGATAAGAAAATTGAAAATGTCATTAACTTTGCCATGGTGTTGACGTCCAGTGAACAAGATTTGCTGTCTTACAACATAGTCGATTGGGGTAACATTTATGTTTGTGATAAGGACGTATATTTGAAAGATGACTCCATATATGTTGATTCAAAGCATTTACAGCCTTTAATTCAAACTCATTTAAACAAGGTTTTTGCGGAATTGACATATAGTGATGGAGACTTTGTTATGACCAGTATAGATAACTTCATAAAAAGGGGAATAATCAGCAACATCAACAGAATCAACAAGAACATAAAGGCTGTTTACGACATGGTGTACAACTTACCTGTGTACACTGATGAGTCGTTGAATGAGTTGATTCCTGAGGAGTTTGAGCCATATGTGGCGAAGTTCATGAATAGGGTGTTCCCATCATTGTCCATCCCAAAGAGAATATACGAGCAGTTGCGGGAGATAGTTGACAAGAGAGACTCATTGATTGAAGAGTTAGCTAATGGAGACAACTGTGACTTCAAGCGTTACTTGAAGGAATCATTTGATGTTTATGTGTTGTCCGAAGAGACATTTTACGATCATGGAATGGTAATGGGTGGATATAAATCCATAAAGCACATCATAGCCATATACTTACCGTTGTTAGGACCAATGTGCAGTATAGCTATAGGAGGATTCGTACAGTTGGTAAAGAAACCAAGGGAGGATCCGCTGATAGAGAAAAGAAAGGGAAACTTCCAGTGAATATATACGAATTATATAGTTTTTTTTATTGAAAAAATTTAAAAAAAAAAAAAAAACATAGTGATATTTATTTACAAATGTATTAGATGTAAACAAATAGTTTTCTAGCAAACATTTTTAGTGGAAGAAAAATAAAATTAATAACAGAAGTGCACTTGATATGTATGCACACACGTGACTGGCCCTAAATAAAAGGGGTCATGGAAGAATTTCTCTAAAAAAGGAATCAATATTTTAACGTCGGGTTTTTTTTTCTCAACGGAACTGATTGCCTAATGGAGTAATCGCAAAATAAATACAATCCAACCCATGAGTAATTTCGCTAGAGGCAAAAAAAAAAAATGGACTTTTGCCTTGAAACACCCATGTGTCCCTTTTTTTTTTTTTTTTTTTTTTTTTTTTTTTTTTTTTTTTTTTTTTTTGGCAGTAGCAATGAGATTAGATGTAAAGGAAAAATATGAATAATTAGCCCATGGATATCATTCACACATCTTGGGAAATAATCTTTCGCAGTGTCCCTTTTTTTTTTTTTTTTTTCCCATTAAAAAAAAATATCCACTATGGACTTCAGTAGCCCTCGTTTTTGGGTGAGGTATTTTTTTTTTTAGTGAATTTTGCCCATGGTAAACAAAATCTAATGGAAAAAAAAAAGTACACAGTGAATCTAATCTACAAATCGTATATAAAGAGATTCACTGGCTACACTTTTCAAAAAAAAGGTAAAAATTTTTAATACAGCTTAATCTGTTTTCAAAGTGTATAAATACATCGTTTGAGTTATCTGTTCCTGAATTAACTCTTTGTTTGAAACTCTATTTCATACTATTTTATACTTTGTTTAAAAAATATTAACTTACAAAAACCAGCAGTATAATTACTAGAACAACTAAAATATTAATTATTTTATAGCAAAAAAAAACAACCAATAAAAAAAAAGATACTCTAATCATCAATTTAAGTCATTATCCTACAACTTAAATTCCATATTATTATCCACTTTTTTATTACATCCATTTTTGTTTTGTTTATATTTAGTTCTGTTTTACCGTAAATATCAATTAATTTTATACTAATGTCTGAAGTTGAAGAAAAAAAAATCGTCGCTCAAGATGAGGATGAAGATGAAGACATTGATCAATTGATCATTGACTTACAATCCCACCACGGTGATGGTGACGACGAGGAGGAAGAAGAGGAAGAACACGTCGCCGGTGCCGCCAGAGTTGTTCCTGAAGAACAACTACAAACCGACCCAAACGTTGGTTTGTCCTCTGATGAAGTTTCCAAGAGAAGAAAGAAATGGGGTTTGAACCAAATGTCCGAAGAAAACGAATCCTTGATCATCAAATTCGTCATGTTTTTTGTTGGTCCTATCCAATTCGTCATGGAGTTGGCTGCCATCTTGGCTGCTGGTTTATCCGATTGGGTTGATTTCGGTGTTATCTGTGGTTTATTGGGTTTGAATGCCGCTGTTGGTTTCATTCAAGAATACCAAGCTGGTTCCATTGTTGATGAGTTGAAGAAGACCTTGGCCAACACCGCTGTTGTCATCAGAGATGGCCACTTGGTTGAAATCCCTGCCAATGAACTGGTTCCTGGTGACATCTTACACCTGGAAGATGGTACCGTTGTTCCTGCTGATGGTAGAATCGTCACTGAAGACTGTTTCTTACAAATCGATCAATCCGCCATCACTGGTGAATCCCTAGCTGTTGACAAGCACTACGGTGACCCTTGTTTCTCCTCCTCCACTGTCAAGACTGGTGAAGGTTTCATGATCATCACCTCCACTGGTGACAACACCTTCGTTGGTAGAGCCGCCGCCTTGGTCAACCAAGCTTCCGGTGGTACTGGTCACTTCACTGAAGTTTTGAACGGTATTGGTACAATCTTGTTGGTTTTGGTTATTGTCACCTTGTTGATGGTTTGGACTGCTTGTTTCTACAGAACTGACAAGATCGTCAAGATCATGAGATACACCTTGGCCATCACCATCATTGGTGTTCCTGTTGGTTTGCCAGCCGTTGTTACCACCACCATGGCTGTTGGTGCTGCTTACTTAGCCAAGAAGCAAGCCATTGTCCAAAAGTTGTCTGCCATTGAATCCTTAGCTGGTGTTGAAATCTTGTGTTCCGACAAGACCGGTACCTTGACCAAGAACAAATTATCCTTACATGAACCATACACTGTTGAAGGTGTTGATGCCAATGACTTGATGTTAACTGCCTGTTTAGCTGCCTCCAGAAAGAAAAAAGGTTTGGATGCCATTGACAAGGCCTTCTTGAAGTCCTTGATCAACTACCCAACTGCCAAGAACTTGTTAACCAAGTACAAGGTCCTTGAATTTCATCCTTTCGATCCTGTCTCCAAGAAAGTCACTGCCTTAGTTGAATCTCCAGAAGGCCAAAAGATCACCTGTGTCAAGGGTGCTCCATTGTTCGTTTTGAAGACTGTTGAAGAAGACCATGCCCTTTCTGAAGAAATCAGAGAAAACTACGAAAACAAGGTTGCTGAATTAGCCTCCAGAGGTTTCAGAGCCCTTGGTGTTGCCAGAAAGATTGAAGACCAACAATGGGAAATTCTAGGTGTCATGCCATGTATGGATCCTCCAAGAGACGACACTGCCCACACCGTTGGTGAAGCCAGAAGATTAGGTTTAAGAGTCAAGATGTTAACTGGTGATGCCGTTGGTATTGCCAAGGAAACTTGTAGACAATTAGGCTTGGGTACCAACATCTACGATGCCGAAAGATTAGGTTTAGGTGGTGTTGGTGGTGACATGACTGGTTCTGAATTAGGTGACTTTGTTGAAAATGCTGATGGTTTTGCTGAAGTTTTCCCTCAACACAAGTACAATGTTGTTGAAATCTTACAAAACAGAGGCTACTTAGTTGCCATGACTGGTGATGGTGTTAACGATGCTCCTTCCTTGAAGAAGGCTGATACCGGTATTGCTGTTGAAGGTGCTACCGATGCTGCCAGATCCGCTTCTGATATTGTTTTCTTGGCCCCTGGTTTGTCTGCCATCATTGATGCCTTAAAGACCTCCAGACAAATTTTCCACAGAATGTACTCATACGTTGTTTACAGAATTGCCTTGTCTTTACACTTGGAAATCTTCTTAGGTTTATGGATTGCCATCTTGGACAGATCCTTGGACATTGATTTGGTTGTTTTCATTGCCATCTTTGCTGATGTTGCCACCTTGGCCATTGCCTACGACAATGCTCCATTCTCTCCAAAGCCTGTCAAGTGGAACTTACCAAGATTATGGGGTATGTCCATCATCTTAGGTGCTATTTTGGCTGTTGGTTCCTGGATCTGTTTGACCACCATGTTCTTACCAAGAGGTGGTATCATCCAAAACTTCGGTTCCATTGATGGTGTTTTATTCTTGGAAATCTCCTTGACTGAAAACTGGTTGATCTTTGTTACCAGAGCTGTTGGTCCATTCTGGTCCACCATCCCATCCTGGCAATTAGCCGGTGCCGTCTTTGGTGTTGATGTCATTGCCACCATGTTCACCTTATTCGGTTGGTGGTCTGACAACTGGACTGACATCGTCACCGTTGTTAAGATCTACGTCTGGTCCTTAGGTGTCTTCTTCACCATGGCTGGTGCCTACTACTTGATGTCCGAATCTGAAGCCTTTGACAACTTCATGAACGGCAGAAAGAAAGAAGAAAAGAGTGGTAAGTCCTTGGAAGACTTCTTAGCTGCTATGAACAGAGTCTCCACTCAACACGAAACCGAACAATAAATGGAAAATCAAAAAAGAAAAAAAATAAGAACATAATTGAAGAACTGAGAATATCCAATCAATGAATTACGTCAAATGTTTCTTTTATGTTTTTTTGTTGCTCGATGTTGCTAGTGTTTGTATGATTTAAACAGTAAGAATATGAATGAAGATGTTGGATGTCTGTTTTTCCCAAGTCTTCTACTTTTGAAATGATCATTTTAAACATGCTGTTTGTGTTTTCTTTCCTAGTCTACTTTCTGTTCAAAAGAAAGTTGTTGGAAAGTAAATTAATGATATTGTTGTTAATACCAATAAAGGATTGCTATGCCTAATTTTTAGTATAAGTTCCTTTCTTTGTTGAAACAATGTTCATTAAGTATAGTGGTAATTCATGATCTCCATATTGAATTTTACCCGTGGTTTTTAAGTTTGCTGTTGCTTATTGGTCAGGTTTGATTGGTATATTGGAATTAAGGTCAATTTTGGATTGTTTTTGGATTTTCTGGTTTTATTTTTTTATTTTCAATAAACTATCCCTTAATTTCTATTTTACTTCTAATTTTTTACCATTCAGATGCTCATTTGTCTTTAACCCTAAAGATAAATGAACCAATAAGAATACAGTAACTTCTCAAGGATATGCTTTGGTTGGATGATTCATCTCTATCATTTTGTACTTAAACACTGAAAGAAAAAGAAAAGAACATTATCTACCTACACTTTATGAACTACCCTAAGCTTTAACTATACATTTTTTTTCTTGTATAAAGTTTGTTTATATTGCAAAAGTGGATCATCACATACTAGAATAGTTAGCCAATGGTTATGCTTTTTTAGTGCTTTCCTCCAAAATCCTTTGAACAGAAACAGATTTAATATAAAAACACAGCATGGTTGCTATGAAACCTGTCATTCAATGAAGTGTTCTCCTCCTTCATTGGTAAAGATGAATTTGAATACAGTTATTTGAGTTGAGACTTCTGCTTGTGATTTTGAAGAGAAATCTTCATGATGTTTGAGAATAATCTGGTTTATAAGACTGTACATGATTACACACACTTAATTATTTCATGTACGTTTTGTATTTCTATTATTATTCTTATCAATATATGAAACTTAAAAGTCAATTCACACACACTTTTTAGTTGACTTTATGTTCATTTATTGTACATCGTTGGTCAAAGCAGTCTTCTATTTTGGTATAGCATCCTTTCACATTCTTTGTATGCTTTCAAAAGAACAACAAACATCTAATAAACATCGAAACAAGGCAGATGACAAAATAAGAATACTTTGATGGTCAATTCATTCAATTGGTGTTTCTTAGTTTTTTTGTTTTTGTTTATTTTTTATTTGATCGAAGTTAAATGTAATATACCAATAAAAAAAAACAATAAGTTAATGGTTTCTATAATTAAAAATGGTTAATATGATTGTCTCAGTGTGTTGTTGGTGCCTGTCTTTTGATAAGATTCCACCAATAGCCACTTGCAATGATCTATTAGCTATCAACTAATTCCTTAATATAAAATACTAAAAAAGAATAAATAAAAAAAATGTTAAAGAAATTGAGTTGAAATTGGTTTTTAATGTTGAAAGAAATCTAAGAAAAGATAAAAAGAAAATTAATAAATTAATTAATTAATAATATATTTGTGCCTGTAGGCAAGAAAATTGATATGGTGGTTTCATAGAGTAGAAGGTAATTATAATACGGATGGTTATACCTTTTATTTTGCTCAAGTGGATCCTCATTAGGTAATTGATAATTGATGGATGATAAAAAAAAAGAAACTATGACTCTGACTGCCAAAGCTGTTGAGAAAGGTGAGATGTTTAGATGCTTGAGACTGGTACACACAAACCCCCCCTTAGTGTAACTGTCTCTTCATCTACTTTGTAACTTTTTTTTCTGTTGCAGACTAAGAAAGTTGGAGTTTTACTAGTTTTCTATGTTGATTGAACTCCTTTATACCTTATATAATTTAATATATACCTTTATAAAAGTAAAAAAGAAACAATTTAAGAATCATACTTTAATGTTTTGGTTATGTTTTGAAGTGACAAGATCACTGGGTTGAAATGGATTGTGGTTTCTCGGAGTTTTCCATTTAGAGGTTTTGTCAGGAGTTACCCAGCTGTTTATATGTTATTGCCTATTTGGGAAACATGTCTCTTTTAGGCTTCAGTGAGGAAAATCATTAGCCCAACAAAAAAATTTTCGTTTTTTTTTTTTTTTTTTCGCTTTGAATTATCTTCCTCAAGAAATCGTTTGGTAAAGATTTTCAAATATATTTTGTTCAATAAGTTATGATCTATATATTATAAAGATTTATTGTTGAAAAAAAATCCCCACAGATACAGTATTAATAATGTTAGGGTTAAAGTATCAAGTCAACAACTTATCTAGATACACTCTCAGTAGTGTTCCTAGACTCAATGTTGGAAGATACTATTCAACAGAGGGCCAAGAGCCAATAACAGCAACAGTCCAGGCTGAGACTCAAAAGATTAACAAGTCATTGATTCCACTGGTTCCTGATGCCAGTGCATCCATTACTGACTTGGAATTACAAGACAAGCTGGTTAGAAGCAAAAGCAAGGATCTAGACACAAAGGCCAAGATAGTCACATTCTCCAACCTGCCTCTTTTCAGACCCAATGGGAAGGTCACCATCAGAAGACCAGGTAGTACCAATGTCAGACTTGTTCACCATGAGCATCTATACAAGGACAGACCAATCAAGGAGTTGACCATTATCCAAAAGAAAACCGGTGGTAGAAACGAGACTGGGAAGATTGTTGTTAGACACAGAGGTGGTGGTAACAAGAAGAGATTGAGATTGGTTGACTACTTCAGACACGAGCTGGGGAAACACATAGTACAAAGAATCGAGTATGACCCGGTGAGAACTTGCCACTTGGCCTTGATCCAGAACGTCAAGACCTCCGAAATTTCTTACATCGTTGCTGCTGATGGGTTAAGAGCCGGTGACTATGTGGAATCCTTCAGACATGGATTTTCAGAGGACTTAAGAAGAGAAATCAGAAAGTTGAGTTCTGTTTCCGATATCGATGGTCCACTGGATAACTCCATTCTACTGCAAAAAATCATCCAAAGAGGTAACTGTGTTCCTTACAGATACATCCCAACAGGTACAATCATCCACAACCTGGGTTTGACCAGAGACGGTGATGCCAAGTTGTGTAGGGCAGCAGGTACATTTGGTAGATTGGTATCCAAGGACGACAAAAAGGCTGTTGTTTTGCTGAACTCCGGTGAACAAAGATATGTTGATGTTGATGCTGTTGCCACCATTGGTATGGTTTCCAACATTGAACACTCATTGGAACAAATGGGTAAGGCCGGTAGAAACAGATGGAAAGGTAGAAGACCAAGAGTCAGAGGTGTTGCCATGAATAAAGTTGATCACCCTCACGGTGGTGGTAGAGGTAAGTCCAAATCCAACAAGCTTTCCCAATCCTTCTCTGGTGTCTTGGCCAAGGGTTACAAAACCAGAAGAAGTAAATACAACAAGAATGGTTTGAAGGTTAAGGATAGAAGAGTTTAGGAGATTCTTTTTTTATATTTTTTAATTAAAGAGAAATTAGGAATCAAACCATAATCATGTATATATTTTATTAAACCAAAAAAAAAAAAAAAAAAACAAAAAGAAAGAAAGAAAATCAATTGTAAAGTAGTTAACGAGGTAATTTCTATTAACCTCTTTTTGCTTTGAACTTTAAAGCTTGTGATCGGATAGCTCCAATAGATACGATACCCCAATTCTGTAGTAATGAATCAGCCATATGAAGTCGATTCTGTCAATTGTGTCAAAGGCACTGTGTGTGAACTTGTTATCTGTTTTCAAAGAGGACTCTGACAACATCCCTGATGGGAAGCCATGCTTATAGGCTGAGGCATGGTCTGAACATCCATACCCACACTTGTCCTTGATGTATTTTACATGGTGGTCGCTGTCGTCAATCGAGGTATACGTCTTTATCAACAGTTCTAAAAAGTCCACCATATCAGGACTGACAAAGTCAGTCATCAACCCCATCTCCCTCTTTTTGTCTGGGTGTCCAATTTGATCAAGAACAAGCACAGACATGACTTGAGTCTGGCTTTCCTTATAACTGTTAAAGACATCCAAACTCCCAAGCAATCCCCCTTCCTCGCCTGCGTAAAAGTGAAACTCAATGTCGTTTTCAGGCCAGTCAATGGCTTCAGAAACAAGAGCTTCCAAAAAGGTCTTTATAATCAAGTAGTTTATGCATGTTCCAGTTGCATTGTCATCCACACCAGGCGCACGTAGTAAATACGGAAATAGTAGGTTTATGGAATCAATGTGGGATCCAATGATCACAGCGTTGTTTGTGTCTTCAGTCGCCTTGCCCTTGATTTTTAAGATCACACTCTCTTGAGGAAAGGACTTGTGCTTGAATTTTAAAACACTGATCTTGTCTTCAACGTCAAAGTCCTCAATCATATCAACGGCCTGAGTCTTTAAAAAATCTAGCTGTTCATAAATCCAGTTCGAGGCTTCAACACCATATTGTGACTTATAAAAACGGTTGTAAAACATGGTAAAATGCTCAATGAAAACATGCATGCCTTTGATTAGCTGCTGCTCATCAATGTCTGCCATTATGGTATCAAATGGGTTCTTTTTTGACAACTGCAATGGAAGATCAACTCGCACGTTTGCATCAGAATCCAAAAGATTAGTGTTTTCCAGAGTTATCAAAACAGAATCATCAAACATCAAATCTTGAAAGGAAAACACCTGGTACTTATCCCAGAATTTAGTCGGATACTTTGGTGTGTGTTCTATATCACTTCTTTTTGTCATATCGACGCTCTCTGAAACATCCAAGTACTTCAATCCCTTCGAGGATAATTTGAATTTCTCATTGTCATCTTCCACGATGATATACTCATTGGGCTGAATTTCAAGTAATTTTTCTCCAGATACACACAACACAAACAACAGAAGAAACGCTGTTAGGTTTGATACACTAGAGATAATCATCAATACGGTTACAATTGTGGATTTGGATTATCCAAGATTATTTACCTTGTATTTTGGATAAAAAATAAATTGAAAATAACGGGTATTGAAAAAAATCACTACCATTTTTTTCCAAAGTTATCTATAAAAAAGAAGAAAAATAACATTCATTTTTTTCAAAACATATAATGATATATATTTACGAGACTATAACCATTAAAGACTTTAGAAGATAACACCATCTTCGTCACCATCCTTGTTTTCAGTTAAAATATCCTTTGGTTCATCTTGAGTTTCCTCTACAGACACGGATTCCTGTGGTTCCTCTTCTTTATCTTCTAAGGACATGGACTCCTTTTGCTTGACCAAGTCGTCCAACTCCTTCTGTCTCTTCTCCTTCTCAAGCTTGTCCAACAGCATTTGCTCCTGCTCCTTTATCTGTTTCTTTTCCTGGACCTTCTTCAATCTATAGAACTCCTCTCTGTCCAGCTCATCCAACTCGGAGTTGATGTAGCTGATGGTGTTTTCCGTTCTTGGAATGATGACATGCTCAATGGCATTGACTCTTCTGTTTGTGATCTTGATGACATCATCAAGGGTTATGAAGCCAGTTTGCAAGGATGCCAACTCAACCAGGGTTTCCAGGATCTTTGAATATATCTCTATACACTTGTTGACCTGGTTGGAGGATTTACCCAACCCAATCAGCTTGAAGTCGTTGATGGTGTTGTCCACATCGGACTCCAAAATGGGCAAAAAAACACCAGAGACATTCTCCACCTTGGCATTGATGCTGACTCTAGGCTTTGAAGACGTGACATTGTTCAATATGTTCAAGTACAGCAAGTCTTGGTTTGATATCCCGTTTGCCTGATTCAATTCAGTCATGGTGAAAAAGGCCAAAGACATCAACTTTCCACATTGCAGCTTAGCCAGTTGTATTTTTTTAAGAATCTCTCTGAACTTCTTGGTTAAGGCTTCGGATTTTCTCTTCAGTAGTGAGTGACCCTGTTGTGCACCTTTCAGTTTGATTTTCATTGTTGTTAGAGTCATTCTGGTAGGAAAGACCTGTTCTCTTGTATTACTCATGGTGTATTTTTATGATATGTTAATAATATGTAGTGCTTGGTAAGCTTATTATATCTTCTTTTTAAGGAATAACCCTTGTACAATGTAAGTACAAACCAGTGTAAGATAATATAAATCAATACCTAATCCCCTAATTGAAAAATCAAATATGTTAAGTTTTTCTTACAACCAAAAAGAAAATTTTGAAAATGAATTTGGAGGGTGCCTGTTTTTTTTTTCTCCGCTTTGGAAAGCACACGTGATGCATTTCCTCTTTGGGACATCTTAACATATCTGGTAGCGGTACAATTTCAAAAAAAAAAAAGGATTCCTACGACCAAATTTGAAAAAAAAAACAAAAATTGGAGAAAATTTTTTCTTTCCATATTTTATTTTATATATATATTTTTTTTGAAAATGTTCACTAATTATTGGAAAGAATGATCATTTATATAATCAGATACATCTTCAATAACCCCAAAAACAAACCATTAGTGCTATATATAACACAATGCTAAGTAGAGTTATCAATAAAAGAAGCCTTTACACAGCTCCTGAATTCACAGCAGCAGTTCTTCCTCCTGTATACAAAACCCAAGAGCAATTCGACTTGGTTAGGAAGGACCAACACGCTCACTTAGTCAACCAGTTGAATGCCAAGGTTTGCCAAACCAAACTGGAGCCACTGACCCCATACCAAATCATGGAAAAGATCAGAGATGACAAAAGCAAAGCCAGTTTGTTCAACACATGCTCTCACTTGATCAACAACCACTTGTTCATCACAAACATCATTCCTAGTGGGCAAGCTGTTGAGGAGAATCTTGTTCAGCAGCGTTTGATGGACCACTACCAGGTCGAGTCCATGGATGAGGTCATTGAGAAAATGGTTGGTGCCCTGAACGACAACATCATAGGCCAGGGGTTCTGCTTCATCATAGAGGATGCCAATGGGGACATTGTGCCAGTCTTCAGCAACAACGCGGGAACAGTCATAGCGGATGCTCTTGATCTGAAGTACATGGACGTGGACTTGAACGGTGGGCTTTTGGGTGTCAACGAGTACTTGAAGCTTTACGACAGAATGCACAACATAAAGAGAAGCTTGAATAGAAAGGAAAAGGATAAGCGTAACAATGTCTTTGGATCCAAGGAAGGTAAAATCGAAGGTTCCCACAACAGAATACTGGCTTGCATCAACTTGTGGGACTATGCATTCATCAAGGACTATGGTATTGGTTACAAGGCCCGAGAAGAATATTTCATTAATTGCTTAAAGAATTTGAACTGGGAAGTTATCAACCAAAGATACAATTTCTAGATGATGATACAAAAGTAAATGTATATATTGTTTGCACTTATTTTTTTAAACTGGGTATAACCCAACCATAAGTGTTTTCCTGTGAATAAATGTTAATTACAACACTTTTTTTTTTTCTTTTGAATAGTATACTTAATACGTCTTTGTCTTTTTTATAGCCACTAGCTCGTCATCTTCAATGATGGGGTAGCAAACACCCTTTTCTATGAGCAACTTGAACAACAAGTATACAGTCAATGTTGAGTCCATTTTCCCCTCAACAATGTCAGTATCGTGAAGATCTTGGTTTCTCAAGAAACACTCATTTTCATCATTGATGTTGAATAATCCGTTGATTCCAGACATCTCGTAGACCGTGAATATACCATTGCCATCATTCATGCTCATGTCCAGGAAGGACACAAACACATCCTCGTAGAAACTCAGTGTGTTGGGGAGTATGTACTCTCTGAACTGGACGTTTGCCTTATCATCAAAGATCCGCTCATTTTTCTCCAAGTCATGCTCATCAAACAGAAGCATCTCAGAGTGCTTGTAAATGGGTTTGTTGGAGACACTTGACTCGTATCTTTTCCAGTACTTCAGAAACTTCTGGTCGTTTTGCAGATGATGCTTCATATCAACGATCTTGATCAGATGTTCATCCTTTCTTAATGAGTCTATGATTTCCTTTTGGAATAAATTGTCCACACTCCTGTTGATTCTGTCATTGGTGAACAAATCGTGTAAGGATTCCTCTCGGTATAGGAATACTGCATTATGTTGATAGTATAACTTGATAAGTTCACACCATTTCTGGATTTGTGTGTGTATTATGTGCTCGTTCCTCTGCTTAGTGTACATAGGTGGGAAATTGTAAAGTTTTTCCAAACTTTGATTATTCATTGTTTTTTTTTTTTTGTTGTTGGTTGAAGTTATTAATTATGATGTTATATTGCCTTTGGGGAGGGTTTTTGATTATAGTTATACTGTTATTAGTTAGTATGGTTTTTTGGAAAAATTATATGTTTTCTTTTTTGTGTCGGAGATAACTGCTTACAACGGGGTTTTGTACTTCCACGGCATAACACGTGACACAAACGCGTCGCGTCACCAAAAAAAAAACGTGATCAAGTCCACCCCCCAACGTGCACTTATTCCTCGAACTGCAGCATCTCTGCTAGGAAATCTTTCCCAAAAGGGAAAAAACACCACATAAAAAAAAAAGCAATTCTGATAAATTTTTTTTTACCTCCCGTTTCACTTTTTTCTCCTTAGTATTTAAGCTGATCGATGAATCATCACAACATTTTTGCAAAAATTTAAGACAATCAAAATTTTATAAAATGCTTCAACAAATACATTAATAAATACAAAAAAAGGAATAAAAAACCCCCCCTTTCTACTGGTGTATGATCACAATAACTTCTTGAAACTCTATTCGTAAGTTAATTTCTTGTTTTTTGTATATATATCTTAAAGTCTTCACTCATATCACCAATATTTATAAAAAAAAGATATAAAGAAATAAAAAAAAATGAAGTATATTGTTGTCTCTGGTGGTGTTATTTCCGGTATTGGTAAAGGTGTGATTGCCTCATCCACTGGGTTATTGATGAAAACCCAAGGTTTGAAGATCTGTTCCATTAAGATCGATCCATACATGAACCTGGATGCCGGAACCATGTCTCCTTTGGAACACGGTGAGTGTTTTGTTTTGAACGATGGTGGTGAAACTGACTTGGACTTGGGTAACTACGAAAGATACGTCAACATCGAGTTGTCCAGAGACCACAACATCACCACCGGTAAGGTCTACATGGATGTCATTGAAAAGGAAAGAAAGGGTGAGTACCTGGGTAAAACCGTGCAAATTGTGCCACATTTGACCAATGCCATTCAAGACTGGATTGAAAGAGTCTCAAAGATTCCTGTTGATTCATCTGGTGAGGAACCAGATCTTTGTATCATTGAGTTAGGTGGTACTGTTGGTGACATTGAGTCCGCTCCATTTGTTGAAGCCTTGAGACAATTCCAATTCAGAGTTGGTAAGGAAAACTTTGCCCTGATCCATGTTTCCCTAGTTCCTGTCATCCATGGTGAACAAAAGACAAAGCCCACACAGGCTGCCATCAAGGACTTGAGATCTTTGGGATTGACTCCTGACTTGATTGCTGTCAGATGTCAAGAAAAGTTGGAGATGTCCACCATCGAAAAGATCGCCATGTTCTGCCACGTGGGCTCCGATAAGATCATCAATGTCTACGACGTCAACTCCACATACCACGTCCCACTGTTGTTGAAGAAACAAGGCATGATTGAAACATTGAACAAGATCCTAGAAATCAACCCAGACCTGATCAACTGTAACTTCAAGAACTTGGGTGCCAACTTGTTCAACAAATGGAACCTGTTGTGTAACAATATCGATGCCTCAGACAAGACAGTTGAAATTGCACTTGTTGGTAAGTACACAAACTTGCATGATTCCTACCTGTCAGTTATCAAGTCATTGGAACACTCCTGTATGAAGTTGCAAAAGAAGTTGAAGATCAACTGGATTGATTCCTCTCTGTTGGAAAATTGTGAACAGCAAGATAACGAGGCCTGGGCCACTGTCAAGAAGTCTGATGGTATTCTTGTTCCAGGTGGATTTGGATCCAGAGGCATTGAGGGTATGATTTTGGCTGCCAACTACGCCAGAGAAAACAAGAAGCCATACTTGGGTATCTGTCTGGGTCTTCAAGTTGCCACCATCGAGTACTGCAGAAATGTCTTGAACATAGAAAACGCCACCTCCTGTGAGTTTGATTCCGCATTGAGTCCTGAGGATCCTAAGGCCATTGTTGTTTACATGCCTGAAATTGACCAAGAAAACCTGGGTGGAACCATGAGATTGGGGATCAGAACAACCAACTTCTCAAAGGACTTTGAAGTTTCCAAGATTCAAAAGATATACGGTGGATTTGACCACGTTCAAGAAAGACATAGACACAGATACGAGGTTAATCCTAAGTTGATTCCAGACTTGGAGTCCAAGGGATTGAAGTTCGTGGGTAAGGACGAAAGTTTGGTAAGATGTGAGATTCTTGAACTGGATGACCATCCATACTACGTCGCCACCCAGTACCATCCGGAATACAAGTCCAAGGTTTTGAAGCCATCCCCACCATTCTTGGGTCTTGTTGCTGCTGCCTGTGGTGAACTGAACGATGAGTGGTTGAACTCTTGTGTTGAAGAAGCCAACAACACCAACTCTGAAAACATTATGTTTTAGATTTAAAGATAAGAGAGAGGAAGAAAAACAAAAAAAATATAAGAATATTCATAGTAAAACGCTATTTTAAATCCGTACCTTAATCAAAAGACGATATGAAGTAAATATAATCAGGTATCTTCTTTATAGAAAATAATAATATTATAATATATATATAATTTTATTTGAATTGATGGTTTTTTTTTTATCTTTTTTAAAAAGAAAGAAGTTCATAAAAGTCATATATTAATGAAATTTTTCTTCCTTAAGCAGATAAACCAATGACACCACAGGCAGCTCTACCACCGGCGTTACCAGTCTTCAAGGACTCTTCATCACCACCCTTACCTAGATCATCTTCACCGGCGTGGACGATGACAGTTCTCCCAATGATGCTGTTGTCACCAAACAAGGAGATCAACTTGTCTGTCAGCTCACCCTTGGCAACACCGTTGTCATCGGTCTTGATGTTACCCAAGTCACCAGCGTGTCTTTCAGCCTCAACGTTTTCAGGGGCACCGTGGGTGGACTTGGCTGGGTTGAAGTGTGGACCAGCAGAGATACAGCCATTGGAGTTGTCACCGAACTGGTGGATGTGGAAACCCTTCAAGGCGTTTGGAGAGTTACCGGTTATTTCGTAGGACACCTTGACAGCATCGTTAGCAGTGGATTGTTCAAACTTGACAATTCCGGAGACACCAACGTCTCCTCTTAAAACAGCAACAGCAGAGGTCATATTTTTTTTTTTTGTATATGTTGTTTTTGAGTTATAGATAACGTATGATAACAAAATCTGGTTATGATATTTCGTTATTTGATTGAATGTCTAATAAATAACCTCTCTTGAGCACAAAGGTTAACAAAAACCATGTGTGTTTAAATCTTAACCATGTTTACAAATACTTTAGGGGAGAATTGCGCTTACAAGCAAAGAAAAAAAAAAAAGAGGAAATCCCAACACCCAGAGCCAAGAATTATTAGGTAAAATTTTTTTTTGGTGTGAAGAAATGGTCCAAGGTGGCTGTGGATTGTTCCAGCAACTGGATTCACTTTTTTTTTTTTTTTTCACCAACGGGGGAGTGTAACACATTTCTCCATTCACGGAGCTTATTTCCACTTTGGGATAAAGAAGATAGTACTCCGCAAGATAAACCTTATTTCTCCGTTGAACGGAAAAGGTGTATTAGTCCTGTACAGTGTTTAATATCACTGGAAAGATAACCAAAAATCATTAATAGTAAGATCGTTAATACAATTTGTATAAACTTTTGTCTCTAACTAAGTGCAAATTTTCTGTATTTATATTTTGTTTGATAAAATAACGAGTTCCGTAAAGCTGTTTAAAGTTTATTACATAATTTTACAAACGTTTAGGAAATGCTGAGGGGGAATTTATTATTTTTTGCACGTGACCTACAAAAAAGGGAGGACTGTAACTTGAACATGGATTCCTACGACAACAGTCTAAGCTGTTCATGGATTGGTCCTTTAATTCATTTATTAATTGAACACACTGATGACATCATGTTGTGACGATATAACGTTATCTTATCAATGATTCACTAGTCAACTGACAAACTTTAAATATTAAAAAACGTATGTTTAAAAAACATTCCATATTGAGCATTTGGACCATTCGATGATGGGTAAATGCCTAATCTTGCGTTATACCCATTTTACGTAAATCTGTACTTTTTTTTTTAAATTATTTTCTCGGGTTGAGTTAATTTATTCACTCGTTTTTTTTTTTCACGGAAATGGTAAAATTCCAGCAATGGCGGAAACGTTCTGGGGGGAAAGCTCTTCCAAACTGAAACTTAATTATATATAAAGGTCATTGCAAAAAAAAAAGAAAAATTCATTAACATTTGAATTGATGAAATTAAGTAGTTAAATATTTTTAGTTAAACTTAAAAATGTTTTTACAATCCAAGCAGTGGTGAATACATAATCAGTTCTTTTACTATTAGAATACACATGATGGACTCAGATATCAAGTACAACAAGAAGCTCATGGCTGAAAAAATTAAAGACAAGTTGTTTGGCAGTATGGTCAGATACAAAAACCAAGACTTTGAAAGAAGAACTTCGGTGTTGAATCCAAACAGACAAAACAGCTCCTGTATCACAAAACACAGAGACGACACACTACGAGTCAACAGGCCATCCAAGGGCAAGTTAGAATACGAACTAAGAGTGCTTGTCGGACATGCCATGGTATTGGACAGACTAGTGGAAGAAATTGATAGAGAAGAGAGCGAGTCGTTTCTACATGCAAGCGAAAGTGACTGTGACACCCTAGTGGATGAGCAAAGCACAACAGCCAAAATTGACTACAGCGATGACTCCGATGAGGATGAGCCATACAGCTACGGTGTGGTGGAGGAAGAACTTTACTTTGATGACGAGGACATATCAAAACTGAACAAGCGACAAAAGCAGCTCATCAGCTGCTCTGATTGTAAGCTGTCGACAATAAGCAACGACAACAGATATGAGGACATCAACCTTATGATTGTGTAACCTGTAAACTTTAGTAATGACCTTAATGACAACCCCTTTCACTTCTAATAACACACCCCAAACATATACTTTACGATATTACATATTCCCTTTTTTATTTTTTTATTTTGTTTGAACCAAGTTGACCTTTTTTGAATATTTGGTTAGTGATTTGAGAGAATTATTATCACATTTTTTTTACCTTCCATAAAGTTTAATTAATTGAGGCTTTTTTTTTTTTTTGAATTTTTGAATTTTTCGGAGTATCTTCGTTTATGATTATTCAGTGTGTATTTTCAAATTGTGCTATTAAACTGAAGAACCCCACAACTAGAATGGTTACTTTGAATATATCAACGAATGATTATACATGTTTGGTTATTGTGTGTGTGTGTTTTTTTGATTTTTAGAAACATTTATGGCCTGATTATTTAGGTGAATAAAATTATCAAGCCTAATGTCTGGAGAAATGCGGGGGTGGGAAAAATATACTAAGCGTTAATAATTTAACCGTTTTGAAAACATATGATCCATTTCCCCATTTATTTTTAACAAGTATAGTCTTATGTTGTTTATCCATACATTCTCAATTTATTAAAAGGATGGAAAAGACATTTAGTTTGAGGATTTGATCTGTGTACAATTGTTCATCCTTATATCGATGATGCTTGATTCTCGGAACACATTATTTTATTGCGACACGTGACAGTAGCCGCCGAATTTCAACCCTTTTTTTTTTTGGGGAAAAAAAAATTGTATTGCTGATATCTCCGCAAGCAAAAACAAGCAACTCGACATAAAACTTACAAACGATCCTTCTCACACTTATGAGTCATAAACAATCAATCAAATAGTAGCATTGAAATGACTTCAAAATTTGTAACATAACAATAAAGTTTATATCAAAATACCAAAGGAAAAAAACAAATAATATAATGTCTGTCAATAACAACAGTGTCCCTACTGAAAAACCTATCATATTCGCACCTGAAACCTACCAATATGACAAGTCCCAACTAAACGAAGAGGACTTGCCTCAATCCAATGATCCAATTGAGCTGTTTGAAAAATGGTTCAAGGAGGCCAAGGAGGACTCCACTGAGATGATTCCTGAGAGTTGCAATGTTGCCACGTGTAACACCTCCACAGGCCGTGTTTCCAACAGAGTGTTGCTTTTGAAGGAAATCGACAAGAGAGGATTCATCATATATTCCAACTGGAGAACCTCGAAGAAGGCGAAGGATGTTGAAACCAACAAGTACGTTGCCCTGAACTTTTTTTGGAAGAACCTCCAAAGACAAGTCAGAGTTGAGGGTGTTTTGGAATTTGTTAACAGAGAGACCACAGAGAGATACTTCAAGACAAGACCAAAGGGTTCCAAAATTGGGGCCTGGTCATCCCCACAATCCAAGGTCATTGAGAACAGAAAGGCATTGGAGGAGTTGGTTGAGAGCAACAAGAAGAAATTTGATGGTGTCGAAGATGTCCCATGTCCTGACTTTTGGGGTGGTGTTAGAATCGTTCCGTTAGAAATCGAGTTCTGGCAAGGAAGAGATTCAAGATTACACGATAGAATATCTTACAGAAGAGAAAGTGAAGAGGACGAATGGTCTCCGGTTAGATTAGCTCCTTGATTTATCATTTATATAAATTTGTACTCAGATACTATCATTGTTATTAACACAAACAGTAATATAAACAATGAGATTGTCAGCTTGATTTTGATTGATTCCCACGATTTGAAATATAGATTCAATGCCATAGCTGTTAACATCAAGAGCTCACCATTCAACTCAACGTGTGTAATGGAAGTGCTAGATGCCTTGTTCTGCTCATATATTCCTAAACATATTAGAAATACATCCACAACGTAGAACAGTAAAATACTAACCTTTTTTTTAAACATCCAGAACTGAGGAGCCTTTTTTATCACTATTATCACCAAAACTATCTTTGGCAATCTTGTAACTATTTCTGGCAGGATCTCGTTAAAAATATGCTCAGACAAGTTCTCCAATTCAAAGTAATTTATCAGGTCCACGGATATTAAGTATATTCCTACACTTGTGAGAACAACCAAGCTGATGATAGTCTTGTACCTCCAATAAATAACAGCAACAGCTGCAAGTATGAACTTATATTTGAACATGAATAAGCATAATTTATAAGTGTTGGAAAAGATCTTTGAAAGATAAAAGTATTTCTTTTTCAAAATAAAAGATTCTTTAACAAATATATCTATTTCATTTTTTTGCTTTTGTAAATTTGTACTGATGAACATGGACATGTTTTTTAGAGTATCTTTATTGGAAGAGGTAAAGTTTTGAAATTGCATTGTGAAGTTTTTCATAATTTCCTTTTGATTGTTATTCAGATAGTTTAACTTGTCTTTTAGGTGACTTACATGATGCTTAATTTCATCTTTTATGTCATTTTTCAACTCATCAGAAACGTCCTCCATTCTTTTTTGTAAATAAGCTTGAAGGTCTTTAATAGCCATGATTGTGTTTTTGTTATTATTGTCTATTTGGCTTTGCAACAGTTCTACATAATGTTTGACCACATTTTCAAAATGAAACTTCTGTAGAGGCTGTGCAAACTCACTGCACAACTTTTCTATTTTCTCATTTTTCAAAGTATACGTCGTCCACAAGTTGTTGTTATCCTTGATGAGCTCAAATATTTCATTGTACATTTTCACGTTTGCCTTTGTCCTGTAAGCACTTGTGCACATTCTTTCCAGGGTGAGGATTTTATATATTGACTTGTTCATATCATTCTTCTTTTCTGTGTAGTTGCTCAATGCGGATGTAGTGTTATTTTCCCCAAATGTGTTTTGGTACATACTCTTCAGCTCACATAGTAACAAATCAATCGATATCTTAGACTTCACTGCTGACTTCAATGAACCCGATTGCGTTGCTTCGGTACTCATACAACTCTTGTAGAGTGGCTCTATGGCTTGTTGCACACAAAGACCATACTCATCGTTGTTGAACAGGTTGTCGTCCAGACTCAAACTTGCTCTTGTTACATCCGTGCTTATGGTGTCTATCGTAAGTGCGAAATCCTTTGGCTCAGAACCAAGTTCTTTATTTAATTCCCATTTTTCAAATGGTGACTTTTTATTAGTTGAAGCAAAATGAAGAGTTATGCCAAATAAGGCATTTGCTATTGGTGTGTATATAAGAATCAAAAGTAAAATGACTTTATTGATGTACATGATTTTAATGAAATGCATGTGTTTCCAGTGATCTTACTAAGTTTTTTATTATTAATTTGTGCATTTAATTTTATTTCAAAAATGTTTATCATTGTCATTCACATAAAGTTAAATACTTTAGTATATATATTGAATATGATTAAATTTGAATAAAATTTGATAAGTGTGTATTTTAATGTTCATATTGTATTTTCTAATAATCCGGTTTCATATTTGTTTCAGGTCGCATATAAAGTTATGAAGCATCATATTAAGCTAATTCTTGTACTATGTACGTGTATTTTCTTGATTCAATTAACTAGCTTCTGTGTAATTGTTAAAGCAAAAAAGAGTATTATAAACCTTAAGTAGGTAATTAGAATATAAACAGGTATTTAGTTAATAACTGTAGTTCTGTCTTCGTTGTCTTCACTGAATTGATTAAGGTTGGCGGAGATAAGATATGCTGCTATCGTTGCTTTTTCCACTGCTTCAATCATTTACTTACCCGCATGTTTGACTTTAAGTTACTTTCCTTTTAGGGTAATAAGGTAAAAAAAAATAATAAAATTAGACGCTTTTCTTAACTAAATATATTTTTTTTTAAATGGATTTTCACTAAAATGTTTGTTTACGTGTTCATTCTTATCAATAAAGGTCAAACGAAACCCAAACATCGTGTCAAAGACTTTATATTTATAGAGTATAACCAAGAAAAAAGAAAGCTATAAAACTTATTCAAGAATATATAGCATAAAAGAAAAAGGGAAGCGTACTATAATCTTTTAAATAAAAACCAAACTTTAATTATTGATATACAAAAAAAAAAAAAAATTAAAAATGATTAACATATTTAGAATATTGGCTGATTTTTCACATTTGTTGAGTAATGTAGTTCTTATAGACATCATTAGAAAAACAACACAAATAGAGGGTATCTCTTTCAAAACACAAACTCTCTATGCCATAGTATTTTTCACGAGATACCTGGACATTTTCATGTTCAAAAAGCAATCCTTTTATAATTTCTTGTTCAAAGTAGCATTCATGGGGACATCAGTGTACACACTTTACATAATGAAGCAGTGTGCCCGTGTCAATCCTGTGTCCTACAACGATATGATCACAAAGGATTCCTTCAAAATCAGATACTGTTTGATGTTTGCCGCTGCCATGGCAATGATGTTCCATTATAAATTCAGCTTCCAACAATTGACTTGGTCATTTTCCATATGGTTAGAAAGTATTGCAGTAATACCACAGTTGTTTTTGCTGCAAAAATTAAGAAAGGCAGATGCATTGACTGCTCATTACATATTCCTTCTGGGTATCTACAGAGCATTGTACATTCCAAACTGGATTTATAGATACTTTGCCGAAGAGAGATTTGAAAAAATCAGCTTCTTTGCAGGTGTTTTACAAACCATTGTATATTCAGACTTCTTCTACATCTATTTCAATAAAGTAGTCAAAGGTAAGGATTTCCAATTACCACATTAACTTATATAACTTTTGATATATACATTTGCTATCATTAATCCTTCTTTAAGGCATGGTACTCTAGTCTTACACCTTCCTTGTTGATGATGAATATTTCCAACCCATCACCAACAGTGATATGTCTCTCCGTTACACTGGTAAAGGCATCCTTAACCAACTTCAAGCATTCCTCTAAAGTCAAGTACTCGATTTTTCTTCTTTCAGTGGAGTTTGTTCCTGGGATATATTGGTTTTTGAAGTTCACTTGGTTATCCAAAAAGGGCATTATAAGAGAGGCTCCAGCACCACCAACCCTACATTGTTCTCTTTCGTATGAGCCAACAGGATCAAATGAGTAAACACACCCTTTGCCTTCCTCATCCAAACCAGCTATGATTGTGTGGACGTAGTATGGGAAAAATCTTTTTCCATAAAGGATGTGTTGAACATTTCTGGCTGCACTTTGCATGGTCATTGATGATTCATCATTAGTATTGCCATTGTTTAGGAACTCAAACCCAGGTTCAATTTTTTTGTTTTGGCTGGATGTGTAAAATTTATAGTTTTCCTCAAAGTCCTCAGTCAATGCATCTCCATCAGCTGAAAATCCATTTGTTCCGAATAGAATACTTTTATTGGTTCCAATAAGCTTCTTGTTTTTGTGCTCACTGGACAAGTCTGGTGTGATAACCTTAATTTTATGGGACAATCTAGTGTTAATGGAGTAATCAACTGATTGTCTGGTGTCACTGGCTAAAATGGCAAAGTCTTCACCTGCAATTCCTAATAAAGTACCACCGTTATCTGAGTAAGGGTTGAATTGATGTTGAATAGGTTCTCTTCCGTATTGTGCAACCATTGTTAAATGTTGATATGTTTCTTGGTGATGATTGAACTGTTTGCTTGGGGATTTACTTTTGTAAAGCTAGTGTTTTTGCCAACCTTATCAAAAGTATATGTTATGAATTCTAAAAAATCACTATGGTGGCAAAAAAACAAAAAAAAACTAAAAAGATTCATCATACGCTCCAAAAAAACGAGAAAAATTGCCACACCAAATGATGTCCATACGTTCGGAGTTAAGAAAAAACTGCTAAAACTTATAAATATCACAATTCACTACATGGATACTATAAAATCATGTCAAGTGAATCGGTATATTAAGAAAGTGTGCATACGAGCGAGATGAGGTAGGATAATAATCATTTTATGATGATGAAAGAAATAGACTTATTTCTTAACAACATCTTTAATTAAGATTAATAAAAGAAAAAAAAAGAATAAAGGATTCCAAAAATTCAATTGACTATCAATGTGATCGCTGTATTCATAGTTTGAACGATGATGTAAAAGAAAATCATAAGCGTTGAAAACAAAAGAAGAAGGTAACAGCTACTGAATCTGATAAAAAATTGATGCCTCATATCATGGATTGACCGGTGTTATTAAATCAGTTTTGTTATCCTTAAAAAAAAAAGTAAGAATTAAACTTGAATAAGTAAAACACCAATCAAGAATATGCATAAGAACAGTATCCGTTTTTTAAAGTTTTCAAGCAAAAAAACTTCTTCAATATGTAAACAACATAAAAAGTTTAATACCCTAACTCATGATACATTCTCGTCATTCAAGCATGTGAAATAAAGCTATCTTCAAAGATCACTGAGAATCAACTAGTTATGACGTAGTTATAATGACACCTATCGATTTAGCTAATAATTGCATAAAAATACTAAATCTTTCATGGCTTATCATAGTAACTAAGAGCAACAGTGATTAGAAACTATAAATCAGATATCTTTGACTTAGTTGCAACAGGATTTGAGTGAATAATATAAAGACGTATTATGTCACTGTTATTTTGTTTGAAGATAATAATGTAGTTTATTGCTTTTTTTTTTTGAATAAGGTTATTAAAATCAAGATGAAATGAATAAAAAAAACAGAAAACTACTGTAAATCAAAATTCAAAGAAAAACAAATCCATAGTAAACAAAAATAATGATATTACCAAAAAAAAAATAACATTTCATCTAGATCAACATAATCAACATAAATAAAAATCAACAGAACTATGAAGAAAAGACATTGAGTTAAAGGAAGAATCGATGATTTAGAAACCTTATAAACAGAAAAACTGAATTTCATATAACTTTTCATTTTCACTGTAAAGTGAAGGCAAAGCCATGACAAAAATCATGCCAGGTCAGTTATAATTTAAAAAAACAAGAGTTATCATGTTCATATGCATACTGATTTGTGCCTTCATTTTCTGAAAGTTTAAAAGAAATTGAAAAACATAAACATTTCTGCTTTCTCTTCATATATCATAGTCTGCATAAAGATAGCTATTTAAATTGATTAATAACTTCACCAATTCTTTTTCTTTTTTTGGAATAATGAAACTCTCATGGGTAGTTTTACAACTACTAGAAAGCATTCAAGCAATACAATACAGAAGAAAAAAACTTCATATCATTGGTACAGGAAATAAAAAAAGGAATTATTAACCACACTGATGATAATCCATTTATTCTTGTGTATATTTCATATTCTTCTTCAGAAGTACAAAAAAAGAATATGTTTATGCTTGATAAAGATCAGGTTCAAGGAATCCATTTGTCGAACTAGCATCTTTCTGTCATTTCAAACGTTTATGTCAATATAAGAACATATTGGTTTTGAAAAGACAGGTGAAGACACAACCACCTGCCATGTTCTTTTAGTAAACATTAAGTCCTTGAGAAAAGCACATAAATGAAATATAAAAAGACAGAAGTAAGCCAAGATTAAAGATATATGCAAAATATCATTTAATGTATTTACCTTGCCCTTGATATCATTTATAGTACTTTTTATCACAAACTATGTTCAAGAACAAGCTTTTTTGATGTAAAGTCATGGTATTGCTTTTTATCATTGGGTTGACAAACAAGGATATTCAACTAAAAAAAGGTACTGATTTCAAAAGTAACAATCTTCGCCCGGCTATGAGCGTGTTGCTGGTGTTATCGCACCAAGATTAGATAAGTGATGATTGATACATGAGTCTATGAACTCATTTTTCAAATTACAAAAATATTTGGCGTCGGTGTCAATTTAGCTAATTTTTTTTTTTTGTAAAGTTGGACTAGTGGGAATGGTTAATCTCCGAGATCAAATGACTATGTTTATAGTTGATGAAAACAGCAACAGCAAGAGTGAGAGATCACTTATTAATTTTTTTTCAATCTGATAGTTTTTTATGAATCAGTTACTAAACAGGAATAACTACAACTCTAGAAAATCAAAAGAATCCAAAATCGTAGAGCTTGCCTGTGATAAATAGACTTTAATGGACATCATTTTAACACCGATAAACCAGTCCGTTTTCTTTCGACTTTAATTTTTTTTTTAAATTTTGACTCTGCTAAACATTGGAAATCCTCAAAAGATAAGGTAATCATTATATTCAATAACAAAAACACAAGGAAAGTTAAAAGCCAAAGATCTATATATACGCCCTATAATGCTTTTACTCATAGCTTGGAACAATATACGAAAGTGTAGAAACTTAAATGTAGTGTATAGCTCTCAAAAAGCATTCACACAGTCTTTCTTACAAAGAGGTCAAGACATACACGATATACATTTTAAAATGACACCTTATCAAGTGTTGAATGTTCCAGACACAGATGATTTCAGTTTTGATACTGCAAAGAAAAATTATTACAAGCTGTGCAAGGCTTACCATCCAGATACAGCAAAGAATAAAGATGAAGCTAATGAAAAGTTCCTAATGGTGAAGGAAGCCTACGGCATTCTCAAGGATCCCATGAAGAAGAAAGGATATGACAGATATGGAGAAGGATGGAAATATGAGGTTCCTGAACTAAAGGCTTTAAAAAAGCAAAAAAACGGCAGTAGTAGTTCGAGTATGTATGGCGAAGAACAGGCAGCCAGAGACAGAAACATGGATGAGGACACGTTTTGGGAATACATGAACGCAGCAACATACTCTGAGAGAGCCAAATTCAACAACAGAAGCTACGGAAATCAGTACACTTACACAAGCGACACTTATGAGTACAACCCACTAACACTGCTTCCTGGAATGAGAATGAGTAAGTGGGAAATGGCTCTTTGGGCGTCTATAGTTGCCTATGCTCTGTACGTATTTGTGCTTGTGGAGACATATAATTTCTTCTTTGTGGAGGATCTAGAAGTCTTTACAAAGGACACTGATATACAGGCCTTGATTCGGTCTGAACTTTTCAAGGCTTATAATAACTACGATAGTGCATACAGCGATGCATGGAGTAGAATAAGAAGATTTCTGTTCCAAAGGAGTTATGAAAATTACAGGCATGCTGCTAGTGATGATTTGAAAAAGTTAAAACTAGAGGTTCCTGAAGAAGACGCGGATGATCAATCTGTTAAATTAAAAAAACAGATTATTCAGGAGATTCAGCATACTCAAGAGATATTGGAAGATTTGAAAGACAAGGACATAGATTTAGAACAAGCGAACACATATGTTAATTCTGCTTCCAAAAATTAATTGCTTTAAATGCAACCTGTATATATTAAAGATCAGCAAGTCGTTTTTTAACCTTTCTCACTTTGTTGGGAACCATTTTGAAGGTGATTCAAAGGCGATGACCAATGATACTATCCCCTGAGTGGCTCTATGGCCTAACTCCGTGGCTGCGGTTAGATTTATTCTCCAAAAAAAAAAAAAAATTTCTCGGTCAAAAAAAAAAAAAAATCCAACGAAAAGTTAGGTTAGTCGGTGTGAGATTTTTCTCTTCGAAAGTTTTATTATTTTATGATACTTTGTAACTTTTTTTACCTTTACTTGAAGCTTATATGGCAGCAACCAGAGCTTCTAAACATAGATTTATTTGCTGTAAATAACGCTAAATAATATAAATAAGCGAGTACTTTTCAAGCACAAGTGATATTTAAAGAAACCGAGGCAACGAAACAAGACATAGACATCAAACAATAATACATATAAATACTATACACAATATGGATGAACTTAGAATGAAAAAAACAGCTGCTTCAGTTATAGCTAAGCAGTTCAAACAATTGACTGATCCAAAAACAGCCATTCCATACTTCAATGTTGAATTGAGCAGCGGGTCCAATCTTTTCTCTTGGAATGTGGGCATCATGATAGATAACGAGGAATCCATATACAACGGAGGATACTTAAAGGGAATGATGACTTTCCCTATTGACTATCCTTACTCGCCTCCAACATTCAGATTTGTTCCTGCCATATACCACCCAAACATTTACAAGGACGGCAGGGTTTGTATATCCATCTTGCATCAATCTGGGGACGAAACATCTGGTGAGCCAGACAATGAAACCTGGTCTCCTGTGCAAACAGCAGAAACTGTGCTAATGTCTATCATATCTCTTTTGGAAGATCCAAATCTTGATTCTCCTGCCAATGTCGATGCAGCTGTTGATTTGAAAAAAAGCAAGAAACTGTACGAAGAAAGAGTCTTATTGGAGGTGAAAAGATCACAGCTTAACATACCCAAAGACTTCCTTTATAAGAAAAAGGCTGAGATAGACAATTTAAGAAATAACATCTCCACTCAAGCTGGTGATCAAAGCAACAGTCCTAGTGTACATGGCAGTCAGTCTGCTACAAACACTGCTGCTTCAAGTTCCAGCAGTTGGTTTGATCCTCAGCAAAAAAAGAAATCTTTCTGGCATGATTCAGATGTCGAAGATGAGGAGCTTGAAGTTGAATTTTCTGAAAGTGATGAAGAATAATATACTAAAGAAGGAAGAGTCAATCTTGTTTCCATTATATGACTGTACTGATAACCTGTCCCCTATATTTTTTTTTTTCTTCTTTTATAATTTCTTAATTTTGCATTTTTATAGTTTGCTTACACTTATTGTTAAATTTATAATATAGCTTGTTAGTACATTATGAAGAAGTATTCCTTTTGGAGTTGTTATAATATTGCCAAAGATAAACTAGCTGATCAAGGTCTTTTGATAAACATTTAGCATTGCTCACATCCGCATATAAAATTGTGCACGTGCCTTTATATCCGTTACATAGGGGGGGAAAACATGTATCTGAGGCATCTAACCTCTTTTCCAATATGTCTCAGACATATTTTTCCCGAATGAAATATCCCGAAAAAGGTTGTCCACATAATGTTTTGTCTTTTAATGTGGGGGGGGGGAAAAAAAAAAAAAAGAAACAAGACAAATGCGTAGATGTCCTACTTTTAAGGAAAAATGTAACAATTTTTCCTTGCACATCGTTTTTTTTTTTAAAAAAAAATTGGGATATCCTGCATTAGCCTCCGCGAAAATGCGCAATAAGAATCACGTTTTCATACCAAAAATGAAATTACGTAAGCATCAATCATGATGTAACCCTACGTTCAAATGGAGTTTATTGTCAAGTAAAAACGATCATAGAAGCATGAACTCTTACAACAATGCTTTCAAGTTTAAACAAAAGTTATTGGAGGGTATATCTTTTGCTTCAATATTAGCAATTGCTATAGATATTAATTTTTATTCCGAGTTCAGGATAAGGAGAAACATGTGCACGTTGTAATTTTTACCGCCGGGTTACGACATGAAAAGTGTCTAAGATGTATTTTCCCAAATTTTTAATAAAGTAGATGACATCGTTTTGCTTGGCCATTCAAAAAAGAAAAGGAACATAAACTAAATTGAAAAAATAGATCACCTTATTCAAGTCTGTTTACTGAATTTAAGCAGAAATGAATAGTCCATTTTTTTTAAAAAAAATGTTGATATGATCTGAATTGAATACTCTTTTTGACTGATTTTCACTTCCTTTACGAATCTTTCATTTGCTCGTACCGTTAATCACGTCATTGCTTGTGATTTCATAGTAACCTTACTAAATACTTTTATTTTAGTTATTTTCCTATTCCTGTGTACCTAAGGCCATTGATATGTCGACCGTATTGGGAAAACCGTATACTAGAATTTTTTTTATTTTTGACGTCAACTATTTTTTTTTTCCTTTTTTTTTTTTGAAAAGTTTCTCCGTGGTCGAATGTATCGCTTTACCGAAAGAGACGGATTTTTATGTGCTTATTTTATTTTGTCCCGCCGGAAAAACGTGTGTCCAAAATAGAACATGCCTACTCCAGACAAATATACCAATTACGGAAACTCTTTGGGGTTGTCTCCGGAAAAAATAAAAAAAAAAAACACAAAAAAAACAAAAAAATCATGCCTAGCTGCAAGTTTCGGAAAAACTGTGTACAAAAATTTTTGCTAGGAAAATTTTTTCTACTCGTCGTCCTTTGGTATAATGGTTCAAAGATGATATATAAGCTCAACTTCATGAACTTCTATATTGATTTACAGTGTCTCAATGGAAGCGAATTGATTGTTCACATATGAAGAAATAGTTGCTGAAACAAACCCAATAAGTACTATTTATTTCAACCATATTCAATACATCACTCAGTGTTGTTAACAGTTGAAAAAAAATAAAATAAAAAGTAATAATATAATACAAAATGTCAGACGTCCAAAACTCAGATTCTGAAAAGAGATCCCTGAATACCCCATCAGAAACATCATTCAAGAAAGATGATAAGCCTTTCGAAGAGCTTCCAGTCGAGACCTCTTCAAAAGGTTTCTCTGAATTCTTAGGTGTTGTGCTGCTTTGTTTGATGATTTCATTTGGTGGTTTCGTTTTCGGTTTTGATACTGGTACCATCGGTGGTTTCTTCAACATGGGTAACTTCAAGAAAAGATTCGGATCATACCACAAGGGTAGAAAGGAATACTACTTTTCCAATGTTAGAACAGGTTTACTAGTTTCCATCTTCAACATTGGTTGTGCCTTTGGTGGTATCATTTTAGGTGGTCTTTCCGATAAGTTCGGTAGAAAGAAATCCTTGTCACTAGTTGCTGGTATCTACATGGTTGGTATTTTGATTCAAATCACCTCCCAAAAAAACAAACATGTTTGGGTTCAATACTTTATTGGTAGAGCCATCTCCGGTTTAGGTAACGGTGCCATTTCTGTTATTTGCCCAACTTTCTTAGCCGAAACCGCTCCAGCCAACTTGAGATCAGTTTGTGTCACCTTTTATCAACTAATGATCACTTTAGGTATTTTCATGGGTTACTGTTGTAATTACGGTACAAAGCAATACTCTGATAATACCACTGCTCAATGGAGAGTTGCCCTAGGTTTATGTTTTGCCTGGGCTCTATTTATGATTTCTGGTTTAACTTTGGTTCCTGAATCCGCTAGATACCTAATCCAAAAAGACAGATTAGAAGATGGTAAGAAGTCCTTGGCCTTTTTGAACAAGGCCTCTGAAGACGATCCAATTGTTCAAAAGGAATTCGATGCCATTTTAGCTGCTGTTGAAGCTGAAAAGCTTGCTGGTGAAGCCTCATACCGTGAAATCTTCTCAACAAAGACCAAGGTTTTCCAAAGACTAATAATGGGATGTGTCGTTCAATCCTTACAGCAATTGACTGGTGATAACTACTTCTTCTACTACGGAACAATTGTCTTTGCTGCTGTTGGTTTGAAGGACTCCTTCCAAACTTCCATTGTTATTGGTGTTGTTAACTTTTTTTCCACCTTCTGTGCCTTATACACTGTTGAAAGATGGGGAAGAAGACGAGTCTTGTTGACTGGTGCTGTCACCATGGTCTTCTGTTATGTTGTCTTTGCCTCTGTTGGTGTAAAGAAACTATACATTGGTGGTTACTCTCCTGATGCCAAGACTTCCAAGGGTGCTGGTAACTGTATGATTGTCTTCACTTGTTTCTACATTTTCTGTTTTGCCAACAGTTGGGCCGGTTTAGCTTATGTTATCTGTTCTGAATCCTACCCATTAAGAGTCAAGAACAAATGTATGGCCATTGCCTCCGCCTTCAACTGGTTGTGGGGTTTCCTAATTTCCTTTTTCACCCCATTCATCACCTCTGCCATTCACTTCTCATACGGTTATGTCTTTATGGGATGTATGATTTTCGGTTTCTTCTATGTCTTCTTCTTCGTTCCAGAAACTAAGGGATTGACCTTAGAAGAAGTCAACGAAATGTGGTTGGACGGTGTCCTACCATGGAAATCCACCTCTTGGGTTCCATCCTCCAAGAGAGATAACTCATATGACAACGAAGCTTTGAAGCACGATGACAAGAAGGGTTTAAGAAAGTTTTTCTAAAGTCCAAAAGAATGAATACAGACATACCCTTTGCTATTAATGATATATAATATTTAGGCTTATATTTTCTTTAAAGAAAATAAAGCACTATGATTTAATGATACACATTTTTTTAATGGTTTTTTTACTTTATACTCCCAATAGAATCAATTTGGAAACCAATACATTGTATATAATTGCTAAGTCTACTTGTTTGTCTTACCAATGATAATATATTGCAAAATAAAACAAAGTACTTTATAATCAAATTACTATATATAACACTTACTCGGCAGCTTCACGTTCATCAGTAATGTATGTGACTTCAACCCAGGCAGAACCCTTGAAGGCAGACTCTGGAACATCGGATCTTGATAAGGTCAAGTCCTTGGAGAAGTATTGGTAGATGAACGGCTTTGTGGCGGTGACACCTGAAACTATGTTTTTCACAAACTGAGGGATCTCGTTCATGACATCCATTCTTTCAATCAGTTCCGACAACTCACCCTTCAACTCAAAGGTGATGGCTTTTGAGTCTTCAGTTATTTGTTCATTGTCCACACTGTTGTCCTTGATTTCGTATCCGTTGAAGGTGTATTCAATTGACTTGGCATAAGACCAGCCAGTTTCTTCATCCTTGTATTGGCCAAGAAGCTTCAAGTCGTTTTCGCAAGGGCAAGCTATGATCTTTGTTTCATTGTCGTCATCGATGGTGACAATTGCTTGAGAAACGATGGAGTTTCCGTAGGACTTTGGAGTTTCAAATTGCATCAAAACCAAGCTTTCAGTTTCATTGACAAACCAGGCAAATCTCCACTCTTTGGCACAGTGGTGTGGCTTCATGTTTTGCAAAGCCATGACATAAAGCCCAAATGTCTTTTCATTAGTCATTTCAATGACATCACCAGTTGATAGGTTAGTGACTGTACCTTCAACTTGGCATCTTGGGTGGTAGACATGTCTCATGGATCCCCATTGCTCTTCGATTGAAGGCCCGTAGTAAGTGTTTGGGTCAGTACCAAACTTAACACCGTTAGGAGTGGATGGCTTGAACAACAAGTCAACAATGGATTCAGGGTTGACGTCAGATTTGATTCTCAAGGAACCATCTTCATTCCATTGTAAGGTTAAGTTGTCGGCCTTGAAGTTCTTTTTGTCAACAATCTCAAAGTTCTCCAGCTTGGTTGATGTCCAGATTTGTTTGAATCCTAATTCCTTGTTGCTGTTGTATAACTTAAAGGTGAACTGGGCATTGGTGGAGATACCAATGTTTGAGTGAATAATTTGGGCAAAGCCACAGTATCCTGTTTCCAAATCATTGATGTAAAAGGTTGCAGTTTCAACATTGGTGTTGCTGGGGTTTTGGAAGTCAAAATCACCAGCAGAGACAACAGCTCTGGTGTATGGGTTAACTTTCTTTGATGTTAATCTCTTGGTGCTGGAATGGAAATGTGATTCCCCATATTCAGGTTCGGCTAAACCGGTAACTGCAGATATACCTCCTTGAATCCACTTGAACATAATGTATAGATGGTTTTTTTGTAGACTCTGTCTTGTCAATATATTAGTTTGAAGTTAACTAAAGAGCCACTTTTGATAAAGCCTAAAGGATTCACACAGTACAGATGATCCCCTCGTAAACGCAAAAAAAAAAAAAACCCACACTGAACCATAAAACGAGATGCGGTGGATCCTCAGTATCTACAAAAAAAAAATTTTTTTTTCTCTTTTGGATCCACTTTTTTTCTAAACGCGCTCCAATTAATCATCTTATTTTTTTTTTCTAGGATCCATAATTGATATATTCCACCTTTGTGTCGGATATAAGAACATCACTCCAAACATACAAATACTGGTCTAAAATAGGAACATCTGTAATGGATATGTACAACAAATTACTATAGAGAGAAGACAAAACAACCATCTCTCTTTTTTTTGCAAACATGTTTTCTGAGTTTTTATTCCCAACTTTACGTTCTATAGTAATAATGTATTGAATATTCATTAGCTAATGGCTTCTTATTAGAAACATCAAAACACCAATAACGTCGAAAAGCTTAAATCAAAGGCAGATTGAAAGATCATCATTAATCCGATAAAAATTTATCAAAGTACTATTACTTAGAAAGCATGATTTTATTTATGGATTGAACAAATTTTTGTACAATTTATATTTAATAGCTCATGATGTGATTCTTTCAATCTGAAAGAATAAAGATAATCCTACAAACGATACCTTCTATTGTAAAAAAGTATGATAACTGTCACTAACTTTATGTAATTTCGACCCATTAATCAATAATCTACTCCATTATAGCATAACGGTTAGAGATTTATATCGGCTTTGTTTGTAGTATCGCCTGTTTGAGGTTGTTCACAAGCGCTTTATAAACGATTCGCACCATCAATTTTCCTCACATTTTGCCTTTTGTGTGAGTCTCGTTTATAAAAAGAATTGTATATCGGCTGATAGGATTTGGAGCCAAAATTGAATAGGATCCAGGATCCATTTGTCGTTTCCCGCGAGAAGTGCGGTACGACAGCCAAAATTTGGTGCGTAAAATTTTTCTTTGCTGGAGAAATCGTGTCTCAAGGATTGAAAAAAAAAACATCACAACATATTTTTTATCATGTTAATTACTTCGTCGTAATCGTTGCTTAAGAATCTCTCAAGAATGGTTATGTATTTAAAGGAACGTAAGAGCTTCATTGGAATCCCAAACTAAGAATTAATTACCTGTCTTTTTTTTTAAAAAATCTACTTAAAAAACAAAAGGGTACTTTTAGATCCAATACCAAAGGCCTAAATATATACGAAAAGAAAATGGATAATCAAAGCAACTCTTTGATATCAAAGTTGGTATCATTCTTGTACAATGACTTAACTTTAAAGCAACAAATTCTATTAGCTGTTCTCACTCCATTTATTTACTGCTACCTAGAGCAAATCATATACTACAGAATCATAAGACAAGATCTTCCACCGCAAGTGTTTTACTTCATCCCTTGGGTTGGTTCTGCTGTTGAGTATGGTATGGCCCCATATGAGTTTTTTGCCAAGATGGAAAAGAAATACGGACCTGTTTTTACCTTTGTTTTGTTTGGTAAGAAAATGACTGTTTGTTTAGGACCTAAGGGTCATGAATTTGTCTTGAATGCTAAATTAAGTGAAGTTTCTGCTGAGGATGCATACACCCACTTGACCACTCCTGTATTTGGTAAGGGTGTTATCTATGACTGTCCAAACCACAGATTGATGGATCAAAAGAAGTTCGTCAAGACTGCCTTATCTGTTGAATCATTCAAAACCTACGTTCCTTTAATCGAGGAGGAAGTCTACAAGTACTTTGAAGAGTCTCCATACTTTGGCTTGAAGAGTAAGCAAAGCGGTGATGCAAATTTAATGGCCACTCAATCTGAATTAACCATCTTCACTGCTTCCAGATCCCTACTAGGTAAAGACATGAGAGATATGTTGAACACTGACTTTGCCTATCTATATTCTGACTTGGATAAGGGTTTCAAGCCAATCAACTTTGTCTTCCCACACTTGCCTTTATTGCCTCACTACAAAAAGAGAGATCATGCTCAAAAGACCATTTCTGAAACATACATGAAGTTGATTACCAAAAGAAGACAAACCAATGATATCCAACCTGGTAGAGACTTGATTGATGCATTGATGACCAACTCCACTTACAAAGACGGTGTTAAGATGACTGACCAAGAAATTGCTAACTTGTTGATTGGTGTCTTGATGGGTGGTCAACATACCTCTGCTGCCACATCTGCGTGGATATTATTACACTTAGCTGAAAGACCAGATTTACAACAAGAACTTTTGGAAGAACAAATTAAGGTGTTAGGTTCCTTGGACAAGGACGTCACCTATGATGATTTACAAAACATGCCTTTACTAAACCAAACCATCAAGGAAACCTTAAGATTACACACTCCTTTGCATTCTATCTTCAGAAAGGTCATGAAAGACTTGAAGTTCCCAAATACCAAGTACGTCATTCCAAAGGGCTACCATGTTTTGATTTCTCCTGGCTACGCTCAAATGCAAGACAAATTCTTCCCTGAGGCCATGAAATGGAACCCACACAGATGGGACAACGATGCCAAGAGTTCATACTCAACTGCCGAAAAGGTTGACTATGGGTTCGGTGCTGTTTCCAAGGGTGTTTCCTCTCCATACTTGCCATTTGGTGGTGGTAGACACAGATGCATTGGTGAACACTTTGCCTACTGTCAACTATCCACTATCATCTCCATCTACATCAGATCCTTCAAGTTCAGATTGGCTGACAACACCAAGAGAGTTCCATCTCCAGATTTCCAATCCATGGTCACCTTGCCTTTGGATCCTGCTTGTATTCACTGGGAAAAGAGAGAAACTGCTTAAATGAATGATAACCTTGGGGTTTGTTTTTTCTTTATGAATAATCATTATAGTTTCTATACCGTGACTCTTTCTTCTTCAGTCAAAAGGTCTTATAAAAGTAATCGAAATTAACAAAGAAAAAAAAAATTAAGCTGTATATTTATCCATATATATTACTAACTATAAGTCTGATTCTATTTATAACGTTTTGATGTATAAGAAAACGATGAATTTTTGTTTAAGAGTTGAATTACAAGTCAGCAGCATTACTTCAATGACGGATCAACACTTGGATCGTCTTCTGTTTGTGGATTTTCAGAGGCATCTTGTACTTCACCTTCTTTAGTTTCACTCACCGACAACTTGTTGGTTTCATCCATAATTTCAATCACATCAGCAGCAACATTCTCATCTTCTTTTGCAGAGTTATCACGATCCTTGGTGAAATCTATAACCTCAACAGATTTTTCCTTGACAGGTTCATCCACATTTTCATTGTCCTCTTCTTTGATTTTTTTCGTTTCAGTTTTCTTTTCTGTAGTTAAGGACTTATCATCATTGCCTTCCTTCTTTATCTTTTTGGCTGAGTCAAAGCAATCCTTTTCCATGTCATCAATAATCTCCTTGATTAGGGTCAGGTTGTTACCTTGGATAAAGGCCAGCATATTCAACAAGTCATTATCAGTCAACTTACCATTCATCCCCTTCATGCTTCTGACTTTATCCATTTGAGACTTTGTGATCCATTGCGACTTTAGGGGACTCTTCGCTATGTAGCTTTTGATATCCTTGATTGCATCCATTTCCTGCTCAGCCTTCAGGGCCCTGTACCTTCTCATTCTCTCGGTCTTGTACTCCTGCTCAAACTTCTTGTACACATCCGTGCTTACCTTCAACTGGATTCTCTTAGACATCACCCTGTTTCTCATAAGTCTTTTTCTTGATGGGAGGTTAAAAGTGTACTTGAAGAACATCTCCCAAACAACATCGATTTTGGACTTGACTAACGGATTGATATCAGTGTATTGTTCATAGGTCCTTTCATTGACTTTACCAAATCCGAAGTCATAGCCTGGTTTGAACTTGTCAATGGCAATGGGTTCCTTAACTGTTTGTATAGCATTGGATGGGGCAGCTTCATCATTTTCCTTATTTGACTTGTCTTCGGAAACAGTTTCCTGCTTTGTTGGAGTTGGTGACACACTTGGCAGGACATGGCCCAACTTCCTTTTCTTTCTGAGCATAGCGACATTGTTTTCCAGTTGATTATATCCACCTTCCACAAACCTTTGATTGGGAGGCAAAATGGACTCATCATTTGATCTTTCCATGTACAGCCTCTTTTTTGGTCTCACATATGACGACACAAAGTTTGCCATTTCCCTTGAAATGACACTCACAGCATCATGGACTTCAAGATTGGAATCCTCAATAACAGCACGGACCTTCTCAGGCAACCCTGACAGCACAAACTGTATGCAGTCCTCCATGATGGCAAACAGGATCGACAGCAGCAAGTACTTGTTGACTCTCTTTTTGTTGGTGTCGTCTCTGGTGATCAGAGTGCCCGTGGCATCGATTGTAGGAGCCATTGCAGTTTCGTTTCTGTGGCTTATGAAGGGTGTGAAGAATTCCATTTTCAACTTGATTTCAACTCTTGCCAAAATAAAGTCGAATATGTCAGTCAAGTCATTACCAATGGTGGCTTTCTCTGTGGGAATCTTCTTTCTTAAGTCTCGTTTGTCCATGTCCTTCAAAATATCTCTTATCCCCAAAACCACCTTATCCACATTGAACAGCTTTGTGTAATTTTTCACAATTTTACCAAAATGGCGACCTATGTCGGTGATCAGACCAGTGTACCACACCAAGTAGAAGATTGTATATGATCTAATGATTGTTGAGTAAGATTGGATAGCATCATTGTCTATTCTGCCGTAATACTTTCTAAAGCGTCTGATCAGCAAGTTTATTTCATTGTCGATCTTGGCTTGAAGATCATCAGATACCTTCAGTTCGACAGGCTTAAATGAGGGATCCTTCAGCACAGCAACTTCTTCATATGGCTTGACATACCCTGGAGGTGCTCTTTCCAGTGTCTTTAAAATACAAAACAACTTCTGGTTTATGTTGTCAAACAGTGTATCGGGATGTCTGGGTATCTTGGAGACAAGTGAGCTAGGAACTTGGAATCTCTTGAGTTTTTTAATCTTTGAGGATTTGGATGAATGGCTCTTTGAACGTTTGCTTGGCTTTCCTTCCTTCAACTGAATGATCTTTATCTGTGTAGTGTCAGGTTCGTTTTCAACTCTTTTTCTCTTGAACACACCTGAACTATCAAAATGCTTCAAAACAGTGCCAAAATGAGAATGTTCAGGACCGGCAGTGACATTGATGAATGTGTTTTTATTACCAGATGAGTAGTAGAGGGCTGGTTTGGTGTCGTTTTCTTTGAATTTGCTCTTTTGATACAAATACTTGTTCTCTTCATCAAATGGCTTTCTATCAATTCTTTGTTGTATTAGCTCCTTGTTGAAGTTTCTCAATCTCAGAACATCCACACTCAATCCAGTGTTTGTTTCATGACTGAATATTTCGTCCAGTGTATCATCAGATTGTTCATAAAGCCAATATATTGACACATTCCCATACTTGGCTGTTTTGACAATACTTTCCCCATATGTGAAGACAGGAACTTCAGGAATGACAAATGGTGGGTGGGCCTCGTACTGCAAAGACCAGTTGATGTAGTACCCCTTATCAAAGCTTCCCAGGTCCATGTCAAATGATGTCAGTGAGCCCAGGTACTTCAACAAGCTGGCCTGGACGTTTCTTATCATGGAATTGTACTTTTGCGTGTGGGTGTCAGGATTTTCAGCCTTGAAACGCTCCCAAACAGTGAGGTTTCTTCCGTAAACATCGACTTTGCCCTTCACCTCAAAATCATCCATCCTTTTCAAACTGCTCTTCTCGTTGTTCTTGGCAAGTGGAAGCTTGGGGATACCCATATCATCAAGTCTAAGATAGTATGGGAAAGGAGGACCCTTCAAAACAACAGGAATCAATCTTAGGGAGTTCTTGGAAATCACAGCACTCTTACCTACCAGTTTTGAGGGGTCAGTTGGAGTGTAAGATGATATGGATTCTTGTTCATCTTTCTGATTTTCAACTTCAGCACTTTCTGAGACTTCTTCGGAGTTCTGATTTTCAGCTACAACAGCGTCTTTTGGAGCCTTGTCATCCAGGCTCTTCATGTACTCCATTCTTCTTGCAGTTTCTCTTTCTCTCAGCTTTCGATTCCCCTCCTTCTCCAGTCTCTTCTTTTCCTTTGTCACCTGGCGCTTCTTTTCCTGAACCTCCTTCGCATGGGCCTTCTTGACCTGTTTCAGGATCTTGGCCTCCTCTTTTTGCTTCAGTGGTCGATCCTCACCCTTCTGCTTCAGCTCAGCTACAAAGTCGTTTCTGGCCTGTTGGTACTTCTCCCAGATTCCAGCCTTGATCATGGCCTCACTGGAGGGCGCCATGTCTGGCTTCATGGTTGTGTACTTGGACTTCAGGAACGACTTTCCATCTGCAAGTATGAAGCTCAGGCCACCCTTGCTGCTGGGCTTGTAGTTCTTGAGGTTGAGTCTATTGAAGCCGCTTTTGATGGATGCCTTTGTTGGTGTAGGTTTCTGTCTCTCAAACTGGATCCTCTGCTGAGCCTCCTGCATCTTCTTGTTGTTCTCCTTCTCCAGGTTTTTCAATGCAAGTTCCTGTTCCTTGGTTTCACGTTGTTGTGACTTCAGGGCCAGTCTTTCCTGTTTCTTCCTTTCCTGTTCCTTCAGTTTTTTCTGTCTCTCTTCCTCCTTGAGTTTCTTTTGCCTGGCCTTTTCTTCCTTCATCTTGTTCTCTTTCTTCAACTTCTTCAAAGCCTTTGCCTCTTTTTTCCTCTTCCTTTCTAGTGCAGCCTTGGACTCAATAGCTGGCTTGACAAACACCTTGAGCATTTCAATATCAGATTTGGAAAATGGTCTGTCCTTGATGGTGACTTTTTTGGGCGCCAGCTTGGACTTGTCAATGATGGCATTGGATGATGTTTTGGAAGTTATCAGGGCAGGGCCGTCTGACTTTTTCATGATGGTGCTGTTTTTGAACACATTGGTGACTTTGATTTTGTTGGACTCGATCTTCTTGTCCTTGACAGGAACAACCTTGGTTGTATCAGTGGTGGCAGCCACCTTCTTTGACGGCTTGGCCTTTTCCTTTTCCTTAGCCTTTTCTCTTTGTTTTAGTTTGGTTTTTTCCCTTTCGTTTTCCCTTTTTTCCTTTTCCTTGGCTCTTTTTTCAGCATCAGCAGTCTTGGCCAAGGACATTGCATCCTTCATGATCTGAGCCAGATCAAGTTCATCGTTTTTCTTCTTCCGCAGGGCCTCCTTCTTTTCTTTCCTTTTTTCGGATTTTTTCTTAGATTTAGGTTCAGCAGGTATGTAAATAGGCTCCTGTTCCGGTGGAGGAAGAATTTGAGGCTCAACCACTGGTTGCTTTGGAGGCTTTGGTAACTTTGGAGACTTGGCCTTCTTTTGTATGGCAGGTGGAGTTAGTTCAGGAAATTGTAGTGTGCTGGTGAATCCACCTTGTTTGTTCAATGCAAGTGGTGGTGCTTCAATAGATGGTGATTTTTTTTTAGGCTTTGGTAACTTTGGAGACTTGGCCTGCTTGGCATGTTCCTCCAATGTTGAAGAAACAACTTGGTTGATAAGAGCTTGCAAATCGTCCTCCGCTGATGCCTGTTTTTTCTTTTTCTTTGATTCCTTCTTATGCTTTGTGGACTTTGGTTCCTTTGATGAGTCAGCTGCCTTTGACTTTTTAACTTTGACTTTTTTCTTTTTGGACCCCTTCTTGTCATCATCACCAAGAATGTAGTTTAAAATATCATCAACCAACTTCATGTTGTCAGCATCATTTTCAGGCTCATTGTTGCCAGTGTCTTGGTGTGTCACCATATCGCCATTGTTTGCATTGAAATAGTCCAGTCTTTCCGCATCAAGAAGCTTTTCATGAGCTGGGGTGTTGTTGGTTTGATCTTTTTTATCACTTGGTTTGATATTATCTTCCTTCATTGTAGGATTTTCATTGGCCATTGACTGAAGAGAGTTCAGGATAGCATTGGTCAAGAAGGCATCATCTTCCTCACTAATGCTCTTGTTTTTGCTTTGTTTGTTTTCACTTTCAATCATATCACCCCATTCTTCGTAGTTGTTGTTGGATGTATCATTTGTGTTAGAACCAATACCAAGTGCCTCCTCGACACTTTCATCGTTGTTGTTATGAAGACGTTCATCGTTTGATTGATTGTTTTCGTTTTCTTGAGCTTCAGTGGTTAGTAAAATGTTTGAAACCAAATCAGCAAAGTTGATGTCATCGTTTTCAATATCTGACATTGTGCTGTTTTGTTATATTATCTCTGAACAGTGTATATGAGTTGTGGTGTGTGTTTGGTTTTGTGAATCAATTGATTAAACCCTTATCTGGTGAAACGTTTGTAGAATCATTTGTCCAAAAACATTTGTTTATAGTAAAAAAAGGTAGCTGTGTTGTTTTTTTGCTACAAAAAAAAAAAAAGTAGCAAAAAAAATTTTTTTTCCTTTTTTTTTCTTTTTTTTTTTTAAAAAAAAATGGATTGATTCTTTCCTAATTAGGCAAAAATATGTGATAAATTGAAAAGAAGAAAGAAAACTAGTGTATTTAAAAAAAAAAAAAAAAAGAAACGTGTTATTAGAATATTGTGAGTGCTATCGCTACCAAAAGTGTTGTTTTTTTTGTAGAACGTAATGAGTGCTTATATCCGATATTTTTTTTTACATAATATTTTTTTAGAGTGCATCACGTTTTTTTTTTTTCACCCAATGGAAAAACCCCCACCACCAAGATTATCTAATACAATCCATTTTGATAAGAACATTAACATTAAAATAGTCACTATTGAAAGAATTAATATTTTTAAAATAAAAAAAAAATTTTAGATAATGATATTAACTACTTCTTTAATAATAATCAAAGATATATTAACTTTATAACTCATATACATCTTCTTTAAATATATAATAAATTCAATGTTATTATCAGCTGTAGAATGGTTTATAAGCATTGTAACATAACTGATAATTTTACTGTAAGATCTTATCCAGTATACATGAAATGTTATCCTTCTTAATCATCCTTTTTTTTTACCCCCACCTCCATTTCTTGCTTTTTTTTCCTATTTGAGTAAGTCTCTGGTCTCTACCCGCTACCAAGCAACCCCTCTATCGGAAGACCCTGGTGTAAATCTTCACTCTACTAGCCTTCCTTTTTTTTTTTGTCCCGTGGAATTCAACGACTACAAAAGTCACCCCAGCCAAGCAAAAACTTAATAAAAAAAATTTTAATATTTCTTTTTCTTTTTTTAAAAAATATATTTAATTTTGAAAATAATAACTCAAATAAAAGTCATGTTATGATTCATCACCCTTTTACCTTTAGATATCAAGATAAAGAAACCATTAGAATTATTTAACCACAACTGAAAAAACAAAAAAAAAGTCAAACCCTTTATTATTTTTATTGATATTTACCCAGCGATAATAAACAACTACTCAAATTTTATTTCTTTATCAACAAGTAAATTAGTAATTTTTAGGAACCCTTCACACATACAAAACATAATAATGAATAAGTTTATTGCCAAATTTAAAAAGCTAATACACACAAAGAGACACAGTGAACAAAAAGATAGCGCAGATGAACATACAAAGGAACAAAGTATAGACAGTTACAGCTTGTTTTCTGAGGAGCAAGAGGAAGCACTGCCATCAAGTGATGAAGAGGAGAACGACGAGTTTTCTTTGTTTCCCAAACCTATAGTTGTTGACAACACTTTGTCGGTAAACTCAACGGCCATTCCTTGCTCCTACAACGAAAGCAGCCATGCACAGGCAACAAGCAACCTGTTGAACAGCTATGCCACTCAGTACAACAGTTTCTTGAACTCGGACAATAACAACAATGCAAATGGAATGCTTCTGTCATCCATCATTTCACCAAACACACAGAACAAGTACTTCAACAACGGTATCTCGTTCAACAACACCTCATACCTGACTTCAAAGAGCTTGTTCTCTCCTCAGAGCATGAGAGGCCTGCCACACGAGGAGAGTATGGCAACTCCACAATTTTCCAAAACACCACAGATGATGCCACCCTCTGTCAGCAGTGTCAAGAGCAACGTTCAGCAAACAAGCCCACGCATCAGCAACGAAATCTCACCTGTATCATCAAGCGGAAATGGTACAGATGTGCTCCCTGAGAACTTCCAGTTGCCAGAAGGTGTGAACTACGTGTGTCACTACTGTGATGCTAGTTTCCAAGTGAGAGGGTACCTGTCGAGACACATCAAAAAGCACGCCATTGTCAAGGAATACACATGTCCCTACTACAGACATGCGAATGAAATCAAAACATTCATGGAACACAACCTGAACACGAAGTACTTCAAAAGCGATGAGGAGGCAAGTGCAGCCAAAAAGAAGTTCCAATCCATGAAGCACGTGTGCCACAAGCACAATGGGGAGTTCTGGAGAAAGGACACTTTGATGATCCATTTGAAGAAGAAACATTACTCCGTGGACAGAAACACTTTGAAGTTGGTTTTGGAACAAAAGAAACTCGAACAAGGACCACATGTCAAGACAAAGCCAAAAATCGATGCCAGAAAGCTTCCGGGAACATGTACCTGTTGTGATGAGAGGTTTGCCAATGCGGATGACTTCTGCAACAACCATGTTTTGATGGGGATGTGTCCCGCTTTACCCCATGGATACAGCATCAAGACCAATCTGGATGATGAGGAGGAGAAGAGGGGCAACAACAAGTGTGTTTTGAAGCTGATCAAGTTCAGCAACAACGATGCGAGATTCATCTTCACAAAATCGGCTGTTGTGGAGCCTGAGGTGTTTTCGAACAGGGAGGTGATTGATCTGATTGTTGACATGGCTGAGAGAAAGACACCCATGTCGACAAACAACACGCCAGCAGAGAACAAGCTGAGTGCGATAAGCACAAACAACAGCAATGGGTTGTCGCCTTTGTCAAGCAACGAGAGAATGACACCATCGAGCATGAACAAGCAAACACCAGTATCAGCAACCAGTGGGATGACCCATCAAAGTCCAGTTGACACGCCGATTGTGGAGAAGTTACATGACAACAGAATAGTCATTCATCCGGACCAGGTTGTTCCGATTGATGCGAACAAGAAGAGAAGAAAGAGAAGATCAAAGAAGGAGATGGCCGAGTACAGGGAGAAGCTTGCCCGGGAGAAGATGCAGAAGGAACAAATGAAGAACCACGTGCACAACCAGCCCACACAGCTGCAGCTGTTGATGCAGATCTACCAGCAGCAGAACATGCTGATCCAGCAACAACAGATACAGATGGCAAGTCATGGTTTCCAGCAGAAGATGGACGACGAATACCAGGCCCTGGACGACGACCACTACACTGCGCATGTGGACTACAGTCCAAACTCCACCAAAAGCGGAACCACTGATGTGTCGCCAAACATGGCTGAGCAAAGAAGCTCAGACAGCAGCGGGTCGCAAAGAACGTATGCAAACAAGGACTTGAACACGGGTTACAACATGGCCCTGCAGCAGAAGTACGGACAGGCTCCGCTGATGGGCAGCAAGGATGCTGATTACGGCGAGGAGATGACCATGGATGGGGGATTTTAACCTGTGTTGAAGCATAGAAAATGTAGTTTTATATATGATTTGATAAACGTGACCGCCAATGAAAAAAAAAAAATTTTTTTCTCCATCGAGAAAAAAAACGCTCCTCTGAGCAAATTTGAGTACAATTTTTTTCACTTTTTTTTTCTCTGATTTTTCATTGGATTTTTAGTGAACACAGAACACAACCTATCCCAAAAACCGTTCAATTAAACTAACCATACAATGCTGAAGAAGACATTTGAAAAGGTACCTAACGCCACCAAGAAGAAATCCAAACTACAGATCCAGGTCGACAACCTGTTCAACGACAACATCAGAAGAGGAGACTTGCTTTCATCCAGCCTGAACAAGGAGGACTACCTGAAGCACAGGATGATTGAGAGATACAGAACACTATATCTGAACAAGCAGCACCTGGCCAGACAGGAGCAGCTGGAGAAGCAGTATGGATCAATGAAGGAAGCTATGGACGCGATGCAAAAACTGTACCCGGACCTGCATGCCCTAAGTCACAACGACAAGAACAAGAGGTTCCCAGTTGAGTACAGGGTTCCTACGGAGTACCCGCCAACAAAGGTCTGGGAGTACGACTACTTGGGGAACAAGAAGATTGTTGATGAGTCCAAGTGAGCTGATAGGCGAGTGTAAATAGAATGTATATATCTAGTCTTTTTTTTTTAAAGAAAAAAAATTATTCTTTTTTTTTGCTTTGATTGTTGATTGTGAGGTTAGCCTACGAAAAAAAAAAAACTAACAAAAACCCAGAGCGAAGGGTTTAAAAAAAATAAACTCTGAAGAATCAAATCATAAATCAGAGGTTTCACAACAAGACTTTGAAGACAACCCCATTGCAAGGCTTATTTCATTCCTCCTTGTTTATTACATTTCCAAAAAAAATGGGATTCAAAACGAAAATAGCACTCCTCACCGTTGGATGGTACTTCTCGAGCATCCTCCTGTCTATCTACAACAAACATGTGATATCAAAGCTCCAGATACCCTATCCGCTGCTCATGACGAGCATCCACCAGATCCTGCTGTACTTCATAAGTCTCCTGTACATCTGGGTGAAGGACAAGATCCAGGACTCGGCTGAGAACCAAGTGAGTGGAACGAACAGGATCCCCTGGATGTACAGGCTGCCCGTGGCTGTGTTCACGGCGCTTGACATTGGGTTCTCAAACCTGTCGTTGAAGTACATAGCCCTGACGATCTACTTGGTGATCAAAACCTCAAGCATTGCGTTTGTGCTGTTGTTCAGCGTGATGTTCAGACTTGAGAGGTACGACTGGAGATTGGGCATGATTGTTGTGGTGATGATGTTGGGGGTTTGTGGAATGACATACTTCCAAGACGACAAGAAAAAAGAGGAAGAAGAAAGTGAGAAAAGAAAGAGATTTGTGGTTGATGAGTCGTGGAAGAGGTATGCGATGTTTTCAGACATGCACACCGATGTGCAGGAGACTCCGGAGTTGAAGCTTGATGTCCACACCGAGGTCCATTTAGGTCTCATCAAAAGAAACGAACCACAACTTGTCATTGATAGCGGGAATGTTCCCGCCAAGAGAGAGTTCATCATTGGTGTGGTGTTGGTTTTGGGATCCGCTGTTCTGGGCGGGCTCAGATGGGTCATCACACAGCTGATCCTCCGTAAAAAGGTCCACATTGGCGAACACGCAGAGCACAGGCCGCAGAAAAAAAACCCGATCAAAACAATCAAGCAGCTGGCCCCAATCTCGTCGCTTGTGTTGTTCATAACCTCTTTGATCATAGAAAGACCATCCATCCCACACTTCATAGATGAGATCTGCTTCAAAAACCCAGCCTCCTTCCTGCACCAAATCAAGGGGTTCATGATGCTGTTGATTCCGGGCATGCTTGTGTTTGGCCTGACACTTTCCGAGTACAACATCTTGCAAAAGACAAACTCGTCACTGACCCTGTCGATACTGGGGATCCTCAAGGAGGTCGTGACCATCCTGGTGTCCATGCTCGTGCTGAAGGAGAGACTGAGCCATGGGTTCGGACAGTGGATATCGATGCTTGTGATCATTGGCGATGCCATCGTGTACAACTTCTACAAGGTGATGGAAAACAAGAAGCAGCAACACACCGTGCAAGATGAGGAAAGCGGATTGATTGAACAGAGTGAAATCCAAACAAAAACATACACAAACGTGATGGGTGGACTGGTTGAGTCCATTGAGCTTGAGGAGATTCTCAGCAATGAAGATGAAAGATAGGTGTGTATATCATGACTTGAAGAAATGGGGTTAAGAGTGGGGAAATAAGGACAGCCGCCAAAAAAAAAAAAAAAGAAAAATCCACAGAGGTTAAACCCACAATATATATTTTTACCGCAAACTTCTATTATGTAATAATTCCCACAATGAAATAAAAACTCTACTTGTTTCGCATATGGATCTTCTTGTGTCTCGACAGGTTTGGACTTGCATTGAATGACTTCCCACACGTCTTGCACGTGTATGGCCGCTCACCAGTGTGCAAGTTCTTGTGGTTTGTGTATGAGGACAGCCTGTTGAATGTCTTGTGGCATATGGGGCACTCAATGGGCATGAGCTTGTCGGGGCTGTGCAGCGGCTTTTTCAACAAAGACTGGTCCTGCTCAAGAGTGACTCTTTCAAGAGTGAGCGACTGTTTCTTTGGCTTGTTCAGCATCGCTAGTGTTTCCGGGTGTTTACTGATGTATTCTTGTGTCTTTTGGTTGATGTACTCTTGAGGCGATGTCAGCTTGGGTATGTACGTGTTGAATGGCATGTATGCTGGTTGCTGGTTGATGCTCACTGGGGGCAGGTAATCCTTTTGTCTTAAAGGCGGCAAAGTCGGCTGGAACTTATGTGTTTGTCTGGAATGCTGTAGAAAAATATCGTTTGTGTTGTTAGATGGTTTGTTCAAATAGTTCAGATTGAATTTGTTTTGCTGGCTGTTGTTATTGGAGTTGTTGTTTATATTATGGTTCATAATAATGGGCATTGACAGAGATGAAATTGAAAAAGTAGAAATTGTAAAAAAAGTGGTAAAAATGGAGTATATACTAAGTTGAAGATGGGGATATTGGGGGGGGTTTTTTTGTTTATCTACTTCTTCTCCTGTTATGTTTTGCTGTATTCGAATCCTTTTAAATAGCTGTCAATTTAAACTAAAAGTGAATGGAAGATAATCAATGTTTTTAAACAGTTCACAGTACATCCAGTGGATTGTCTCAAGGGGGTGGAAAAAAAAAAAGGAAAGCACTGAGTCTAAACCATTACCTGGGGAAATGTGTGCTGATGGAATGATTTTGATATGTTTTTTTTTTGGAAAGGGGGGGGCAGAAGGCTAAAGTGCGTGGTTATTGAATCCGATTATTAAAAGCTGAGCTATTTTATTTTTTATAACGCACAGTGGGGAAAAAAAGATCAAGGATAATGGCTTAAATGTATTATCTACGATAAGTTGTGTGTATAAATGAATAATCATTGTAGTATATAGTATGAATAAATTGTATATACAGTTGTTATATTGGACTAATAGCAAAAAGATATGGCCTTACAACGTGTTTACAGTATGTTAATATCATGCTAAAGTTATGTATGAGGGAAAAAAAATATGTACATGGAACATAACCGTTTGTTTTATTTCCAAGTAATAATCATTACATTCTTCTTTGATTATTTACTTCTTTTAAACAAGTACATATTGCAATTGAACTGAATATATAGATGTTTAACCTCATTGATAAGGTTCACTCAACAGTAATTACCTCTAAGTGTGTACAATCTGTGTGTTTAGTTACTTTCTTTAGTAACCAAAAAAAAAATATGTATTACTCGACATTATGGATAATGTCATTTTTTAGAAAAAAAAAACGTAGCAACGGGTTTAACAAAGGTAGATCCATTCCATTATATCATTTATCTTATCTACAAACATGTTATTAAACATACAGTCATTGATACAACAATATTCATCAGTATCAACTAATGAACCTTTAAGTCCATATTGACAATTAATATTGTAATTTTATAACCTTTCTCTTTTTCTTTTTTAGAAAGTACAAATATATTCTCCACATTCGGACATCTCCAATCGGTTAAATCCATTTTTCATTATTGTTTTTTTTTTTCCACCTCGTTCACGGATATAGTACTAAATGCGTCATATCCCCTTATCTCCTTACCAAAGTCATTATCATTGATTAATCCAAAATCATCATTACATTACAAGTTATTCAATTACATTGTTTGATCTATATACTAATATTTTTTTTTCAGTATATGACTCTGAAGAAAGAACAAGGGTATGTATTATGCCTTCTGTTTTTTTTTCTTTGAATTCATCAGGGTTATTCCACGTTTATGGCTGATACCGATGCGGTTTTCCTTATGTTGTAATTTTCATTTCTTCAAAAAAAAATATATATATATAAAGATAGCAATGTGACTGTACACAGTGTTTTGATCCATCTTTGATACCATTCTTTGGTCTCAATGTTTGCCAATATATAAATAATATCGTTTTATGTATAGGATCGGATATATCAACACAATGACTTTACATGTAATCTGATATAGACTTTTTGCTGTGTGGCATTTTTTTTCATTTTTAAAATGATTCGCTGTTTGGAAAAGTATTTTTTTATTATAATTGGTAGCGTTGCACGTGACTTAGAAGTTGCTTTTTTTTAGAAATGTTTTGTTTTTTTTTTAACCTCATCTTGTATTAATTTATTCAGCTTTCAAATTTGAAATAATTCACTTCATATGACTTACAATCTTCTTTTGATAACTATGTGTGATATAAAAGAGAAGTCTCCAACAACAACAAAAAAAATAAGTACTCAAAAATGCCTAAATATCTAATCCAGCTGAGCCAATGTCATTTGGACTTTCGTATACCCGAACTAGAATCATTAGCTGAGTTACACAACATAGACATTGACTTCAAAAGTATCCAATATGATGCAAACTACCCATATCTTATCATAGACTTACCAGATGCCAACACAGCTGCCCTTCTGATTCAAAGATCTATTTTAACCACAGGTATCTACGAATTATACAGTGAGGGACAAACATACAACGATATCTTCAAGAACATAAATGATGATTTTGCAAAGCTTTTACAAGATGACAAGTTCAACAAAAAGACCATGAAGTTCCAATTGCACACATCAAACAAAAGAAGTAAGTACACCATGCCTAAAATGGTTGAGATCTTTAATGGCTTTGCTGTCTTGAACATTAAAAATAAAATCAGTCTCAAGTCTCCACAAGTAATCTTTCAGATTTTCGAGCATTACAAGGATGTTTCAGATGAAACGCCATCCATGATTTACTTCACAAGACTTGTTCAACTGTCTCTGAGATCAACAGGTGTTTTGGATAAACTAAGACTCAACAAAAGACCGTACATAGGAACAACAACCTTTGAGCCTGAGTTGAGTTTGGTCACTTGTAACCTATCCCTGGTCAAGCCCTTCAAATTTGTTTACGACCCCTTCTGTGGGACTGGTGGGTTCTTGACTGCTGCTGCAACCATTGATGAAAACACCTTGGTGTTGGGATCAGACATGGATGGACGTATGTTGAGAGGAAACAGCTCCAAGGGGTCCACCAGTGAGCATCTGAACACCAGAAAAAACAAAACCTCCAATGAGGCCGGTCTGGAGGAACACATCCAAAACCTAAGGATTTCCAAAAACGTTCAGGGAATTGCCCTCAACTTTGAATACTACAAGCAGTCACCTCAACTGGTTTCCCTGCTGACCATGGACTTCACACACAATGCATTGAGATCAAATCTGACCATTGATTCCATTATGTGTGATCCTCCCTATGGGATAAGAGAGGGTATAAAGGTTTTAGGCTCTGACAATCCGGATACCCTGAACAACTCAAGACACAGTATGAAGGACGGGAAGTTGGCTTACTTACACGAGGACTACATAGCATCCAAAAAGCAGTATTCATTGGATGAGTTGATTATAGATATTTTGAAATTCGCACAGAAAAGACTACCCAAGAATGGAAGACTGGCATTCTGGGTTCCAACTAAGGATAAAAAGGGAATGGATACATTGGTCTTGAACGAATATGATGACTTAAAGCTTTTATACAATTGTACGCAAGACTTCAATCAATGGAGCAGAAGAGTTTTGGTCTATAAGAAGATGTAACAGCATTGTTGATTATATATACCTATTTTATTTTTATTTTTTTTTATATAATTCTAGTGTGGCCCAAAAATCATGTCATCTTGAGGAAACATTTCATTCTCTCCTAACAACACATCCAGTCCATAATTGAAAATAGCATCGTCAAATCCATCAGCTATATCATTGTTCTCGTTTACTTGGAATCTCACACCATCCGCGCTTGACATTTTGGATTCTTGCATCTTGGCATCAAATCCAGGAATCAAGTATTTAACGATTTTTTCATCTCCCATCAAACTAGGTATTTGTTGTTGAACATTCGCCTTTCCATCCCCATTCAAGGATGCTGGATCCCCCAAAAGATCCATGAAGTCAGAAAAACTGTTTGATGGATTCATAGCAGTGGTCATGAACAAAGGATTGCTTTCCTTACTTGGCGATTCATTCAGTATGTTCCTAGCACAATGCTCAGTGACTATGGTGAAGTTGGACAAGGGGGTTTGTTGCTTACACCCCTTGTTAGCATCTTCCTTCTTACATGAATTGGCAAATTCACTGACATTTTTACTGTCATTATCACCCCCTTTAAACAGCTTACCGGAGGACCTATAATTAAATTTGAAAATTTGATTCTTTACTGATTGACATCTCTTGAATTTATCAAATAAGATGTTGAATGTATCAATTTCATTGAAGCTGTTACTAAACTGAGTATGTTCAAATGCCGTTTTGTTGCCAACATTCAAGGTTACCCAATTGGCCATGAATTGATGCATCTTTTTAGGAAGCAGAATACCTCTTTGGTAACAATTCTTATCAAACAACAATGCAATTTTACCCTTTGTTTCTGGATCACTGCTATCAACTCTCTGCTCAAACTGATTATAGAAATTCATGAAAAACTGTATCATTGCTGTTGATGTGCTATCAAACGGATAATAATTCAACAGCTTGAACACAAACCTTAGGGTTATTAATGACTTGTAACCTTGATAATATTTGATCCCACATGAATTGAAAAGTAAAGACCCCATTTCATTCATTATCAACAGGCAGTAGTAAAAGACAGACTCTCTTTTATTTATCACCTCCTTGTTGGTATTATCACTGTAGGCAAAACTACTCCTCAACGCCAAAGATGCCATGACAAGACATGTTTTCTCCACAGCTAATTGGACCAATCGATTCAAATGGAAATCCAACTTTAGTATGTACTCCTTGAACTCATTGTTCAAGTACATGTGTGAGACATCAATCAGCTGTACAAGATTATCAATAAGCATTTCAATGACTAACTTCAGTACTTTTCTTTTGTTGTCCAAATCATCAGCCATGATACTTTTGTCCTCAAGGTACACCAATACAGCATGCAGTGTGCTAACCTTCAAATTCAGTGTTAAGAAGTTCAATTCAATGATTTTAAAGTTATACAGAGAAAGCTTCAAAACATCCTCGTGAAGATCCTTATAATCAACCTCCTCAATGTCTTTCGTAAAATTGGTGATGTCAAACATATTCATGTTTCCCAATTCACAGTTGTTTTCCTTCAGGGCAATGTCCAGTTGATCGAGATCCCTCAGTAGCTCTTTCAATGTCAAGTGGTTGTGAATTCTGCTTGTGTCCTCAATGATCTTGTTGAACAGAGTGGACACGTTCACACTTGACTTCAAGTAATCACAGATCCCCGCCTCGATGTTGTGATTGTATTTGTCTTTTGGAAGATTTGCCACCAGTGCGGAGGGAAACAATGTATCTGTGTAAGTGTTTATGAAGTTGGAGCTGAAATTTGACAGCAAACCTGTCAATGAGCTTGTTTTGTGGTCCATGGTCACAGTCACCCAAAACATCTTCCGCACAGTGTACATCTGCATTTCTGACTTGTCTTGGAAGCAAAACTCAAAAATCTCTTGATTGTTCAGGGGGTCTCTATTCAGCCCAATCATCTTCAACAGGATGGCACAAATGTTCCTCAAAACTGTCCCCTGGTTGGTGTCATTACCCTCGCCATCCTCAACCGAAAATAAACTGTAACTCTTCACCAATATGAAATATTGTAATAGAATCAATTTGGATTTCTTGAATGGCTTATAGAATCCCAGACATTTGTTCCCGAGATTTAAAAAGGAACTTGGAATCTTCAGTTTCTTCAACAAGATCCTGTCTATGGCATGTGTCTTCAACTGAGCAATGATGACCAAGTATGCAAATCTCAGCATCACCAGAAACATCGCTAGATGGATGAAATCAAATGTCAGGGTGATGTTGATGTCCGTTATTCGTACTTGTTCATGGTCGGAATCATTTTCGTTGATGGTCATGATATCGACATCCCCAAGAATCCTCTTCAGCGTTGTCTCAAATTCATCACGATCAAGTATCGGTAAAGTCGGATAAACAAAGTCCCAGAAAGTCACCATGTATTTTTTCAGGTACACCACAGGGATGTCTGACAAAACCTTGAGAATCTCATTTTTGACTGTCTCCTTAGCCATTTCAACATCTTCTTCCTCTTTTCGATCAATGTTCATGTCTGAGCAAGTGAAAGAATTTGTCACCATTTTAAGAATACCAGCATCCTTTTTCTTTTTGTCAAGAATGGAGTTCGCCTTGGGGATTTTGTCTTCATTAATTTTAATTAAGTCCAGAACAGAATGTGCTATGTTACTTTCTGCGCCTCTGGTTTTCTTTCTTGTTCCTGGAAGACAGTTTTTGTTAAGCTTTCTGGTGATTGTTCGTGCATTGTAGTATTGGATTATCAGCTCCAAGTAGTGGTCCTTTCTTATCAGTGAGGTTGTGCTCAAGGGCTTGCAACTTATGTCTGATGATCTTTTGATTTCAAGTGTCTTAAAGTGTTTGAAAAAGTCTATGGAGACAAGCAGGTTCAAATCATCACCGGAACTCTCTGTTTGTTGTTCAAACTTACCCTTAATGTTGTCTATTCTATTATAGATTTCATTCAAATAATTCTTTTTAAAATCCATAGACACATTATCCGTTTTTTTCATTTGTGCAAATTTATCCAGGGTCTCTTTAATGATGTTGATGTCCTGTTCAATTCCCATCATACCATCCAAGTTGTTTCCATCCACTTGGGGAATGGCGTAAGAGATGCTTTGGCTTGTTTCATTATCAGTGGTGCTTGAATTTCTCATTGATGAATCTTGGGGCGTTCCCAACTGGTTGGTCTTTTGGCTTGATAAAAACGTATCCACTGCCCATTGTGGCGATGAATAAAAGCAAAAATTGCTAGCATTGCTGCTGACACATTGTGAACATGGCTTTTTCCTGTCACATTTGATCTTCCTTTTCCTGCAAGGAAGACATACAACGGTGTTTCTTTTACGTTTCTTCTTCAGAGGTTCTTCTTTATACTGCAAAGTCATGGTACTGTTATTGTAGTTTTACAAAAAGATGGATAATCTGCTCTTATATTTGTTTGGGCTTGTATTGTTGTATTTTTTTTTTTTGTAAAAAGTACATGTATAGATCAAAAATGTTTATTCAAATCGTTACAGTATTTAGTATTACATATTTCATATATTTTCGTCATTGCCAGTTGTTGATTGTTGGGGTAATTAATTTTTTTTTTTTTTTTTCGGGTGTATTTTGAGTTATAATCGGAGATTAAACCTCTGTCAAATCACACTCACAGCTAAGTTTAATCAAATACTACCATGTGTGTATTCTCTATGGTTAATGATCATTACATTAAGTACCTAGATTACAAATTGTTAATAGCCTCATTAATGCTATACTGATTTTTTTTTAATACTTTTAAAGCATTCCAAATTTCTTTAAAATGTAATCAAAATGTTAAGCGACGATTTTTTGCTAAAAAAATTTGAAAAACTCACCTAAGCGACAATTTTTGTGTTGCTTATTTTCACTTTCCTTATCAAAAAATTCAAATTACAGGCAAAAAAAAAAACCACCAGCACAAATGATACTAATAAGCGATGAAAACCTGTGATCTTTGAATAATCTGCCATTTGCTCGGTAAAATCCAGCACATATATAACCAACCGATCAAGCAAACAAAACATTGATGTATATTATTGACAACATCATTCGAACAAGTATCTTCAAAGTCTTTCTTTTTTTTTCTTTCTCATTTTATAAAAACTATTAAGATGAAATTAGTGTGCACACCACAAGCTTGCTAACTTAACACTATGTCCGCTAGTAAATTCCAATCCAGTTTATACGCCACTGAAAACCCAACCAACTTTGCCAAATGGGAACCTAAGATTGAAAAATACAATCAAGAATTGGTTGATCAATGTTTGGCCTTTGACAAGGAATTCTATGAAAAATGTAAGAAGACCTTGCCAAGTGCTGAGGAATTTGATTCCAAGCCTTTGAAGGCATTGGACTACTTATCTGAACTGTTAGATCCTGAGGAACTAAAGATTGTTAATGAATACGACTTGAAGACCTTACTTGAAAAGCAAAAGACCAAGGAGTTGTCCTCAGTTGCCATCACCAAGGCATACATTAAGGCTGCTATTATTTCTCACTTCACAACCAACTCCATCATGCAATTCTTGATTCCTGAAGCCTTGGAAAAGGCTGAAAAGTTGGACAAGTTGCCTAAGGGTGAATTGGTTGGTGCCTTCCATGGTATTCCCATCTCCGCTAAGGAACAGATGAACTATAAGGGCAAAGTCACCACTGCCTCATATGTCCAATATTTAGACAACGTTGCTGCTGAGTCATCTGTCACCATCCAAATCCTGGAGAAGCAAGGTGCTGTCATACACTGCAGAACAACCCAGCCACAAACAATCATGCACTTGGACACCTGGAACAACATCACTGGAAGAACAAGAAACCCACTGAACACAAAGAACTCCCCTGGTGGGTCGTCTGGTGGGTGTTCTGCTGATGTTGGTTCCCACTCCTCTGTGTTGGGGTTGAGTTCCGACATTGGTGGGTCCACCAGAGCTCCAGCTGCATTTGCCAACCTGTATGGTATAAGACCAACAACCAAGAGAATTTCCTTGATGAATGGGTTGTCCGGTGGTAAGGGTCAGGAATCCATTGTTGCCATCCAGGGTCCAATCACAAGGTCCATTGACGAGCTGGATTACTTCATGGACAACTACTTTAACAAGGGCCAGCCATGCAAGTACGATCCAAACTTGGTTCCTTTGCCATGGAGACAAACCGACACAATTGACAAAAAGGTCTTGAAAATAGGTGTTTTGTACACTGACAACTTGGTTACTCCATCCCCAGCCGTCACTAGAGCCATCAGGGAAACTGTTGAAAAATTAAAGCATGGCTTTTCTGCTGAGGACAATGAGGACTTGACCTTTGAGTTTGTTGACTTGAAGCCATACTGGTACTCAGAGGAACAAATGAAGGACATATACAACACAAACATGACCTTGTACACTGTTGACGGTAACAAGGTTCAACTGGAGATGTTGAAGGAATCCGGTGAGCCAATTCTGCCATTGACCAGACACTTTTTAGAGTTCGGTGGTGGTAAGGAACACTCCATCTACGAAAACAAGATGTTCAACTACCAAAGAGACAGCTTGAAGGTTGACATGCTGGAGAGCTTCTACAAGAAGTTGGATTTGGACTTCATCTTGTCACCAACCTATGTTTGTCCTGCTGAAACCCCAGCTAACTCCTTGTACTGGGGATACACCTCTTTCTGGAACTTGCTGGACTATCCAAATGTTGTCTTCCCAACTGGTGTCTTCCAGGACGTTGAAAAGGATGTATTTGCGAAAGACCAACAGTTCTTGCAAAATCAATACGAAAAGATGGTTTGGTTCAACAATGAAGGTGAAGTTAGGTACAACCCTAAGGACTATGAAAACTGTCCTGTTGGATTACAACTAACTGGTAAGAGATTCTGTGACGAAGATGTTGTTGCCTGTGTTAAGAAGATAGAGAAGATTTTGAAAATCGGTAGAAGATAATCCAAAAAAAAAAAAAAAATGGGCAAACTAGTCCTCACAATTATTAGATATACATAATTTCAAGAAAATTATATAAAACCTCTCTTTCTTTTCTATGTACAAAGTAAACATTAATGATCGTTTTGAACTTTATTTCTTTTTTCTCTTGTCTTCTATAAGCAGGTCCCAGAACTTATCATGAGACAGTCTTGATTTGGTGGCTGTGTTCTTCCTAAGGTCTTCGTAGAATATACCAAAAAGACTCGGCGCATCATTGAACTCAGTCATATCCATTTTCAAGGCCTGTAAGGATACATTAGTTTTTGAGCCAGGGTATAAGGTCTTGTATGTTTGGCAGTATTTATTGATGAATCCTTGCTTCTGCTTGAGAGGCAAAGAGGCCCATGGTCTGATCTTGTTCAAATCTATATTTTTCATCGTGGGGGGGGGTTTTTTTCTTTTCTTGATACAAATGGTTGATTCTGTTGAGTGAATGTATTAATATATGTTTGTAGTTGTAAGTCTCTTGGTGAGTTACTTTGTAGTATATATTATGTTTTTAATGGGAGGGGTATTTTGGAGGAAAAAAAAAAAAAAATGGAGAACGTTGTGCGTAATTGTGTAGCGTTAAGCTTTACGGAGCAGTCTCTACACGTGACTGAAGGTAAAACCCCCACACGGAGATAAAGGAATCTTCCCAAACAAATTCAATATTAAAAACATGGTTTAAGGATCATAGTAATTTGGGTATTATAAACAACGAAGAATAACAAAAAATAATGTTTGATGTACACTGCATTCAATTCATAAACAGTTATTCACAAAACAGCAAGCATATACAGTATGAGCTGTCTTTTTCTGTTATATTCCAAAACAAAAAAAAAAAAAAAACATAAAAACGTATAACGTTGAAAAAGATAATCTTTAAAGATTCATGATCTAACTTTGACTTCTATTTATGTTTATATTCTATGATATAATTGCTTACACCTTATTTATATATGAAAAAAAAACATTAATCAACTTAACTACTTGATTGCTATAACCAATCTTGTATTATCTCAGCAATAAGAATGCTCATTGTTCATATCTATATCTTTCTTGAGGAGTACCAACGTTGGTAAAGAATTATGTTTCTATTTTAGCAAACGTGACCCCTCTCCAAAAATAACCGAACCACAGTTAAGCACTCCTAAAAAAATTTGAAAAAAAAAACAAAAAAAAGGCTTCATTGACGTATTTCAATTCAAACATTTCAAGATGTATTCAAAACTCTTAGGCACTACATCCTCTCTAATTTATGAAACCAAGCTATATACAAGCAATCCCTAACTGGCTGATACATTTAAAGATCAAAACTCTTATACAATGAATACAGGAGGTAGCAAAAGCCCACAGAGGAAACCAAACAACATGAAGACAATGTCTCCACAGGACTTCGTCTTCTTGAACAAAATAGGCTCAGGATCGTATTCTGAGGTATACAAGGCCAAGTACAAAACAGCTATAGACGATTACAACAACAAAAGACAGCATTTTTTTGCCATCAAGATATGCTCCAAGGAACACATCATCAGAGAACAGAAGGAGAAGTACGTCAATGTTGAGAAGCTGACATTGCTCAAGTTGGCGTCAAAGATGATCCATCCCGGGATCGTCAATCTGTACTACACCTTTCATGACACATACAACCTGTACTTTGTTCTGGACTACATCTCGTGTGGGGAGTTGTTCACTTACTTATACAACAGCATAAACAAGAGCATAATTCAGGACTACAAGATCATTGAACGATTTGTTGCACAACTTTTGGACACTTTGAAGTACTTGGAAATCAATTCGATAGTCCACAGAGACCTCAAGCCGGAAAACATTCTGCTTAACAAAAAGGGGTGCCTTATGATCACTGACTTTGGGGTTGCATGTGACTTGTCCAATTTGCAGAAATCTTCCAATGCCCCCATGAGAGCAAGGTCATTCGTGGGGACTGCTGATTATGTCTCTCCTGAACTACTTCTAACAAACTCATGTTCCTACAAGGCCGACATCTGGGCTGCGGGGTGTATCTTCTATCAGCTAAGGCAAGGGTACCCGCCATTTAGAGGGAACAATGAATTGGAAACATTTGAAAACATAGTCAGTGGCAACCATAAGCCAATGCTGAACATGGAGGACAACAATGATTACATGGATCTGGTGAGAAGGTTGCTTGTGGTTGATGAAACGAATAGATTGAGTGTTGATGAGGCCATGATCCATCCATTCTGTAAAAATATTAACTGGGAACAAAAGAATGTCATCTGGACAGGTATCTGGGAGGGTCCCTACCCGTTGGATGTCAATGGTGATTACTACATTAGCAAAAACAACACACCACAGAGTAATGTAACAAATAACGTGAACAGTTCTCCTACCAAAAATGTCAACAACTCAGTGAGAACCAAGGGGATAGGTGTGCCAAGAAAGAGAAAGCCAATAACAACACAGAACATTGTTGAGTGGAGAAAGCAACTTGGCATCAATGGGTCCACAAGTTCCGTGTCCTCAGCGGTCCCTGTTCTTGAAAAGGGCTTCAGAGGAATGCAGCTGAAGGATCAGAATGACAACATGAACACCTCATCGAGAGCAGCAGCCCAGCTGGCTCTAAAGAGACAAGTAGTGAAGAACATGCCGTACACCAATATACCTCAACAGCTGCCCCCAGTGAAAATGGTGAAGAATGTAATAAGACAACAGCCTGTACAATTAAGGAATAATCAAGAAACATCCCTGAAAGAGGTCAGCAATGTGCTCAAAAGAGAGATCAATGTTCCGTACCACAAGATCCCATACGTGGAGATGCCAAAGAACGCCAACATTTACCTGGACTACCACACATTCACCAAGGGGATCACCAAGGATGCACACAACTGCGAGCTGTTCATGAATTTTATGGATGTGAATGCAGGAAAGATCATGAGCATTCTTGGCGATGACACGAAGAACAAAACCCAGAGGGACAATGTACTGGAAGTTTACACGGATGGAAGGATAAAAATATACAACCAGCGAGACAAGGCCGGGATTCTGGTCGGGGACCTGACCAATGAGGCGATGAACGTTTACGAGTACACGCCCGAAAGAAAGAAGGGTGATTTGGTGGACGACAAGAACACCTGGTGCATCATCGAGTCAAACGACAGAAACATATACCTGATGCCGTACCTGAGCAAGGACTGGAACAAGCTGTTCAAGCAGATCAAGAAGAAGAACAAGGCAGCAAGGGACAGTGACCAGACGATGATCAGAAACGCTGCCAGCATGGCCTACAAGCGGTGATTGTATATATTTTGTGTTTGAATCTTACCAGTGTCGGACATACGGCCTGACAAAATCATCTGCCATTTTTTTGTTTTTTCGAGTTTATCGTTTCCGTAAAGAAAAAAAAATTTTCCCTCCCTCTTCCGGTTTGGTGGAGAGAGACTCTCTTTTGCAGAAAACTCAATGTTTTTTTGGGGGGATTTAATTTTCTCTGTCAAAGACGTTATTTGAGCAATTCGTTTATATAGTGATTAGAATGTTTATGATATATATGGTTAACTATTCAAAGTTTGTTAGTAGCTAGACAGATAAGTACATAGGACCAAAAATAACAATGAGCGATATAGGAAAAAAGAAAACCATCACCCTGGATGATATCGAATACAAGAATGTTCCCAACCAGCAGAAAATCGATGAACTGATGAAGGACCTCGAACACAACAAGCACATTGTCATCATTGGTGCGGGGATCATTGGTGTGTGCACTGCATACTATTTGACAAGACACGCTGACTTTGACCCTGAAAAGCACCACATAACGCTGCTGGAGTCGACCAGAGTTGCTGGTGGAGCCAGTGGTAAGTCTGGTGGTTTGTTGGCCACATGGGCGTTCCCGTTGCAAATCGCACCATACTCCTTCCAGCTGCACCAGGAGTTGGCTGATGAGCACGGTGGTGATGAGTTGTGGGACTACAGAAGACTGACCTCCCTGTCCATTGAGGCTGACATAAGAGACGATTACATCAAGCAAAGACAAAACAGCTTGAGGGAGAAGAACGAGGTCTCCGGAGCCAAACGAAGCGGCAAGTTGAAGGAAGTCAAAGGCTGCTGCATACCCACAGAGCAGAACTTTGCCAGCACTGTGGCCACGAAGCCGGACTTTGAGTTCGGAAACGAGGTTGGCAATGGAAGAAGCAACTCCAAGCTGGGCTTCATGGACTCTGACGACTCTGACTCTGATGACTTTATGGACTTTGCTGCGGGCCCACAGATGATGAACAGAGCCATGCCAACAAATGACATGCCATCTGTGAGCATGAGCACGAAGAGCAGTGATGATGGTGGTCCAAAGAGTCTTGAAAATGACGAGACACACTTGACTGAGAAGCTTCCATCTGACTTGAACTGGATCAACAAGGCACTGGTCAACCAGTGGACACCCCTGGGAGGCAAGGACTCCACGGCCATTGTGCACCCATTCAAGTTCACAATCTTCTTGCTACAAAAGGCCATCGAAACAGGCGCCGTGGACTTGGTCATGGGATCCATCACAAAGCTTTACTTCAACAACGACGTCACAAACGAGATTGACTCCGAAAGCAGTGAAAGACGCACTGATGTTGAGGATTTCCACATCAATGCGGTTGATTACGTGCAGACAGACGACTCCATACCTGAACACGAAAGAAAAACAGTCCACCTGAAGGCCACCCAGGTTGTTGTTTGCATGGGTCCATGGACATCAAAGATCCTGAAGGACTGTCCTGTGAATGGGTTGAGAGCTCACAGCATCATTGTGAAGCCAAGCACCAAGAACAATGACTCCACCACCACTGAAATCTCGCCATTTGCCATATTTTCGGAGTTAAGATGCACGAACAGCGAGTACTTTTCCCCCGAGCTGTATGTGAGAAAGGATGAGATTTACATTTGTGGGGAGGGAGACACGATGACTGAGTTGCCAGACACAACCGCACAGGTGGAGGTGCTTGACAAGAGGTGTTTGGAGCTGTACACAAACTCATCAAAGATGTCCAGCATGATAGCATCGGGCCACATAACCAAGAAGCAGGCGTGTTATCTACCCATAGTGAATGTTCCAACAACAACGGGTCCGTTGCTGGGGGAAACAAATGCCACCGGGCTGTATGTGGGTGTGGGCCACTCGTGCTGGGGAATCAACAATGCGCCAGCGTCAGGGAAGCTGCTTTCCCAGTTGATATTTGAGGGTGAGTTCAAAGATGCTGACCTGTCAACCCTCGACCCAACCCTGTACTTTGATGCCAGTATATAAGATGTGTTATGTAAGCCGATAAGTGGAGATGAACCTGTGCTTTGAATTTATATCGCGTAATCATTAAAAGACTTCTTAGTGTGCGTGTGGTTTTTTTTCTCCCCCGTTTGTGTGAAAATGACTGTACCGTGCTTCAGTCCAAATGCTCCTCACCCTTTTTTCCCTTTTTTTTTTTTTTTCTGGAAACGCTGAAGGTGATTGGTTGAGAAGTTTTCAAACACTATATATATGATATCTACTTACAATGTACCTTTTTTTTCAAACAATAAGACAAAGCCAAAGCCATTATATAAAAGCATGCTGAGATCTACAAGAACCTTCAACCAAGTCATCAAGAGAAACAAAGTCACCTTGCCTAAGCTGAACTGGGAGTTCAACGAGTTGGAACCTTACATTCTAGGTAAGATCAACGAGTTGCATTACACAAAGCACCACCAAACCTACGTCAACGGGTTCAACGATGCCACCTCCAAGTTGAAGGAGCTGGAAGTCAAGTTGCAATCCTCAGAAAGACCATTGTTGGTTTCCCAAGAAATCAACTCCTTGCAACAGAACTTGAAGTTCCACTCCGGTGGGTACATCAACCATGTTTTGTTCTGGGAAAACCTGTCCCCAAACATGGAAAAGTCAACCAACGGTAAGGGTGGTATCCACTCCTTGAACAAGAACACTGCCTTGTACCAATTGATCACCAAGCAGTATGGTTCAGTTGACAACTTGATTGCTGCCTTCAAGAAGTCATTGATGGGTGTTCAAGGTTCAGGCTGGTCATTCCTGGTCTACTCCCCTGTTTCCAATGCTTTGGAAATTGTACAAACCTACAACCAGGACTCCGTTCCTGTTGGCAAGGGTGTTGTTTTGCTGGCCATTGATGCCTGGGAACACGCCTACTACTTGCAGTACCAAAACAGAAAGGCCGAGTACTTCGATGCTGTCTGGAACGTTGTCAACTGGGAGGTTGTTTCCGACAGACTAGAAAAGTTGATTGCCAAGTAAAGTCGCATTTGACTTTTTTTTCTTGGGGTTGCCAAAAAAGCATTTGAACACATAAATATACAGAGTTTTCTAGTGTATTGCAGTTTTTTTTTTAAAAAAAAAAAAAAAAACACTTATTTATATGAAATATTCACATAACCTTTTTCTTTTACTTTTCTACTTTGATGAAGTCGTAGATATTCACTTCATGAGTCCATTTTGAGTGTCCTAATCATTTTTGATGAAGAGGTTGATTTGAAAATCATTAAGTCACGTGCATTGTTTTTTTTTCTTTTTTTAGGCAACGTTTCTTTTTTTTTCCATTTTTTTTTTTTTTGAAAAGCAATTACACTATGAAAATAGTACTATACAGACTCTCGACAAAGTACATAAAGGTTCATAATCCCAAAAAAGAAAAATAATTATAGAGACCTTTTTTTTTCTTACACATACAACAGAATGCCAAAGGAAGTTTACTTGCACGACCTACACAAATGGGCGTTATCCCCAGCCTCGTTCCCTGACTTCAAGATCGCCCAGCACGCTGATGAAATCAACCTCACTCTTGAGGAGGACTTTGTCATGGACACCACCACAAACACAACCGCTGCACATATCCTGATCAAGACATACATCAACGATGGTGACTTGTCCTGGTTCAGGGACTTTTTGGCCACCCACGACCTGGTCCTGGCTGAGGAGTATCCGTTTCTGGACAAGAAAGTCAAAAACAACCAGATCATCGCACAGCTGGAGATGCTCTTCAACTACGGCCAGATCTGGAACCTCAAGGGATGCTTGGAAAACAAGACATTCGGTGAGCTGGTCTTCCCCTTTGGTGAGGGTGTGGTGAAGAAGTATGTTGGAGACGACAGCATATTGAGTGGAAGCATCATGAGTTGGAAGAACAATACCTTTGCGAATTTTTCAGATGAAAAGAAACACACGCTCTTTGACATGTACTCGTTGTTGAAAAGAAAAGGCATGATGGCGGAATTGTTGTTCAGATCCCTAGAGGAAAGCAATGTTGATTTTATAGACGATTTGGAAGGCCAGGACATCGTTCTCGGTGACATTGATGATCCTGAGGTTCTCAAATTGATTCAACACGAAAGCATGGATGTTGAGCCTTCTCAACCCGAGTCAAAGGACATGGCTGGAAACCAACAGGACTACCTACAAAGCAGATTGCAGTACGTTGGTGACACACAGCTGCTGACTGCCAACAAGGATGCTGTCATGATGCAGTGGGAACACAAGATCATGAAGCTGTCCGCTGACTCTCTGTTTTCAAAGACCTTCCACATGGATGGCTTCCCCGCCCCTAACCCCGAAGTCTGCGATGCTGACGACGACACCATCAATGTCCTCAACATAGGCTTCGGGATGGGGATCATCGACACCTGCATACAGGACAACATCGCTGAGCTGAGAAATAAGCACCCGAACAAGGAGTTCCACCACTACATCGTTGAGGCCCATCCAGATGTCCTGCGTGAGATGGAGGCCAAGGGCTGGTTTGAAAAGAAACACGTGCATGTCCTTAGGGGCAGGTGGCAGGACCAGCTGATGGCTCTCCTTGACCAGAATGTCTTTTTCAACGGGATCTACTACGACACATTCTCAGAACACTACAAGGACATGCTCGAGCTGTATGACACCATCATCGGGATGATCAAGTACGAAAACGGTGTCTTCTCGTTCTTCAACGGGCTTGGCTCCGACTGCGTCTTCTTCTACGATGTCTACAAGGAGCTCGTCAAGCTGGATCTGCTCGAGAAGTACGGCCTGAAGTGTGCCTACATCAACACACTTGTTGACACCATCGATGAAAACACCTGGGACGGCATCACTAAGAACTATTTCGACTGTCCTGTTTTCTACCACCCAATCATCACATTCAACCACGAAATAGAGTAGAAAAATATATAATCTTAGATAACTGGCCTTCTTTTTTATTTTTTTTTTTCAATTCTTTCTCAATATGATCTACTTATATAATGATCAAACTTTGGTAAAACGAGAAACTGAATATAAAAATATAAAAAGAAAAATTTTTTTTTAATTCGATATATATTAATTCCTAATTATTTGTATTAACTTTTTCTTTCCTAAACGAACAAGAATCCAACCAATCCTAGAACAGCCAAACTTCCGACGTTTTGGGCAGCACCTCCTTCATACAAGGAAGAGACACTTGCTGTACTGTTTGCTTGGGTGCTGCTTACTGTCACAACTTGTGGAGCAGGTGTTGTTGATTGCACAGCCTCCATGGTCGTGGTTTTGGCAACACTGGACAATGGGCAGTATGTGGTATATTCGGTAACAACACCATCAATTGTTTCAGTGGCAATGGATTCCAAGGCAGTTGAAACAACCTTGCTACACTTGTTATCGGAACAGGATGTCTTCGTAATCACAGTGGTGATGTTGGATGACTGGTAGTCAGTGGATACTGAAACTGCAGCCAAACCAGTGGCTGCAGATGATGCAACGACTTCTAAGGTGGCAGTTAACATCTTTCCAGTGGCCAAAGATTCAGAAACAGGGTTGATGGTGGAAGCAGCACTGCTTGACAACAAGGAGCTAGAGGCAGAGATTGTGGAGTTGGATGGTGTAGAAAAATTAGCTGAAGATGGTGTTTCCAAAGCAGTAACTACAGAAGTGGATAAGATGGAGCTTTCACTGGAGTTAGTGCTGGATAAAATAGAGATCTTCATGTAAGCAGTGTCTCTCTTCAAGCTATTGACTGGAACATAGATGTCAAATTGTTGAGAGGCAGATGTCACTCCTGACTTTTGAGCATGTTCATGTAACGAAAATTGGAAAGTATCTCTATCAAAGTTGTTGTAAATCAAGTATGCTTCTTTGCTGTTGGAAAAGTTGTCGCTTGGGGTTATTCTATCATTGGAAGTTCCAGCAAAAATGTTGTCTAAATCTAGGATAAAGTCCTCAGCTGCCTTGGCAATGACGACAATGGTATCGAAGGCCTTAGAATCAATCATAAAGGCAAACTTGGCTAATCCATCAACTATGCTGTTTGGTAAGAAGAAAATGTCACCAATAGGAGAGTTGCTTGAAGAGGTTGCACTGGTTGAAGCTGCTGCTGCGGTGGATGCAGTGGATGTAGAGGTAACAGCGTTTGTTGAAGTAATTTCGGAGGTTGAGGTAACTTTAGATGTTGATGAAGCTTCGGTGGCTGAAGTAACTTCGGTGGAAGTAACAGATGATGAGCTTGATAGGCTCAACTCTGTGGTAGAGCTGGCTGAAGTTGAGCTTACCGATGAAGTGAATACAGTGGTGTTGCTGTAGATATGAGCAATAAATGGAGTACCAGTTGATGAAGTTGACTTAGTAGAAGTAACAGCAGAACTTGATGAAGTTGACTCAGTAGAAGTAGCAGCAGTGCTTGATGGGGTTACAGTAGTTGATGTAACAGCGGAGCTAGATGAAGTTGACTTAGTTGAAGTAACAGCAGTGCTTGATGGGGTTACAGTACTTGATGTAACAGCAGAACTTGATGAAGTTGACTCACTAGAACTAACAGATGAACTTGTTGAAGTTGACTCACTAGAAGTAGCAGCAGTGCTTGATGGGGTTACAGTAGTTGATGTAACAGCAGAACTTGATGAAGTTGACTCACTAGAACTAACAGATGAACTTGTTGAACTTACTTTACTGGAGGTAGTAGTGGAAGAGGTTGAAGATGTGGTCTTAGTACTGGATGATTGAGCTGAAGAGGTGGAAGAGGTTGATGAAGAATCAACCCAAGTGGCATACTCATTCAAAGGCATGATACCAACAACATTGGAATCGTAGTCCCAGTATGAAACGATGTTGGTCATAACAAATTGACCAATGATGTTAACACCAACGTCACCATCACTGAAGAACATGTAACAATCATCGCCGTATTTACCAGCCATGTTGTTCAATGGGATTTCCAATATGTCTGAGCCTAATTCCAACTGCACAACGTAGTCTTCATAGTCGGCACAAGTCCAGATACCGTTAGTGGCGTCAATGGAGTTAATGATAGTTGACAATCCAGGAATGATCAAGGCAGTTGTGGTACCTGAGTCCAAAACAGTGTCTCCTGAAACACTGACAGTGGCAATGGATGAAGAGGCAGAAGAGGATTTCTTCAAAGAAACAGATTTCAAGGCAGTGAATTGAGTGTTGTCATCAATAGTGAAGGTTTTCATATCACTTGATGAGTCGTCTGAGTTGTAGCCACCAAACACAATTTCACCCTCGGCCAAGACAGGATTGGTACCACCTTTCAAGGTTATAGGACCATCGTATGACATGGAGAATGACTCTGATGAAATATAACCTTGAGTTTTCAAGTTGCTTATCAAGTTTGCCTTGGAGTCGTAGCCATTCATGTTTCTTAAACCAAACACGGATCTGTTGAATTCAGGGTAAGTGTCAACAACACCAAAGTTGAAGTCTGTGACATCAACTCCAGCAATGGCTAGTGTGGATTCATAAAACTCTGGGTTAACAGTAACACCTTGGGCATAGGTGATTGGGTAAGAGTAGTCCATGTCGGTGGCAGCGGGGGACATTGAAGTAACATCAACACAAGCAGAGTTTTCACACAAGTACTGCATGTTTGTGTCTGAGGATTTGGAGTTACCAAGCCATAAGATGGAGGAACCAGTATCAACAATGGAGCTAACAGCTTCACCACCAATTTCATAAGACATCAATGAAAAGGCTTGGTAAATGTTGTCAGGCAGTACATAGTTTCTCTTTGTAACTGGTGAGCTAACAGCAGATATGTTGGCATTACCTTGAACAATTTGTAAAGGTAAAGACAAGGTCTTGGCAGATGCCAAGGAAAACAATGACATGTAGGCCAGGGCCTTTTTCAAGTTGGATTTTTTGTTTCTTTCTTGCAAATACATTTTTTCCTATGTTTGATTGAGCGAAGCGAAGATAATATAATTAAGGTTGCAGTTAAAATATTATCTTGATGAAAACTTAAAGATACAAAATAGCAATGGGTATGTCTTTTTTTTTTTCTTTTTGTTAATTAATGATTGTTAACAGCACTGTGAAACTCACTATTAGGATTATTATATAAAGAGGTGATATAGTCTTTGACTTGCTTCTTGGTGTAACCTTTAGATTATGAATTTTTGTGAATCTTCGTAAATTTGAATACCCCATATAAAAATCATGCGCATTTTCTCCAGACCACTGAAAAAACAAAAGCCTAATATTTTAGAGTAATATGCAGTAAAGATTGTTTAAGATTCAATTGTAAGAAACTTTCAAGCATGATTCGTATTGAGTTTATATATTAGCAAGAATGAAATAAAGAGGTTTTCACAAATAAAAGATTAAAGCATGAAAGATATGTCGTAAAGTATTTACAATTTTCAATTTATATTTTTTCTTTGGCAAGAATGATATCAACAACAGCAACACTGCACGTCTGCAATCGAATGATATTAATTTCCCTTGTGGATGCTGAACTCATTCAAATATTGTTTCAACAGAGGTGTTTTGTATGAAAAAAAAAAAAGTAATATTCACAGCCATCAGTGTGGAATACAATACAACTTTCAATAATAGCCTTTGTAAGTGCTGAACTCTTGAGGAAATTTTTAAAAAAAAAATAAAATAAAAAAACAATCTACCGCGTGTGGGTTTTACTCTTAATTTTTTGTATATTTTTTATGTTTCCCAAATAGGAAATAATTGCTAGTCGTTCTGATTTGCACTCATGGCGTGGTGCGAGTGTTCCACAACACACATTCTTGTTTACGAGGTTGTAAAAACAACAACAACAATAAAAAACACAATAACATTCAAAGAAATTATAGTCAATTATATTCAACTCTTTTATTTTCCCCTTTTGTTTTTTTCCGCTATCATCAGATACACTTCAGCCATGGACATATTCATTCTGCACCTAATAGCCCAACACATAACAAGGCTCGTGGAAATATGCACATTGATTGTCCATCAAGTGCTCTCTGAAGTACTTCCCAAAGCTTGTGTTGTCCCGTGTTCCACTCTGCATGTACCTGTAGCAGATCCCACACTGCAAGAAATAACGCGCATCCGTGTGGTCCCTTTTGAAATCCACAAACATCCGCAAGGGCAAGGGCAAAAGCTTGACCCGGACATACTTCAACATGTCCCTGTTGATGTGTTTTTTTTGTATGCAGTCAATCATGAGTGTGGAGTCAATGTCAATGCTGTGTTGAATTGGTGTCTTGTTTCTAAGACTTGTTGTGATCCCATGCTCCTCAAACAAATGCTTGAAGTACAATGTGTTATTGATCCAGTTTTTCCCCTTGCAGAGTCTGCACATGTACTCTGTCTCTTCGTATGTTTCCCTTGTGAACTTGTTTGTTCTTTTCAAATACAACAAGCGTCTCGAGTATCTCCACGTTATTAGATTCAAAAGATTCTTCTTTTCTTCCTTTTCAAACTCCTTGAAATCCTTCATTATTATCTCATCAATTTTATTGCATATTTTTTCCTGCTTGTTTGTACTAATCTTCAAGTGCGTGCCTTTAAGTTCCTCCTCCAAACAGGCAGTCTTTGGACACTTGAAGTTCTTGTAAACTTTCGATTGTATCAACACATCCTGATTTTTAGCTGCAAAGGATGCCTGAACAAATGGCAAGACATTCTCATAGTTTTGTTTGTCCAGGTCCGTTATGATGTGATGCTGGAACTGTCTAGGCATCTTGCATTTGCTATGAGCGCTATCCATGTCATGCTTACACTTATACTTGCTATTGGTAAAGTAAACATTGTTTAAGTCACAGTACTTTTGGACAGCTTCGGATTCATCACTTGAGTAGCTATAAGTTGAATTGTTACATTTTTCATCTCTTTCATAGGTGTTCAAGTGATACATTATTGTCGGATTCTCCTTTGATTCCAAAAAATCACTGTCTATGTTTATCAACTTTGTTAGCTCATTTAGCCTAGAAACACTCTTGTTTGTTTTCAGCACAGTGGTTACTCTCTTGCTCCCCATGTTTGTGTTGGTGATATCAGATCCCTGCTTGAATCCATTTTCTCCGTTGTTTTCACTTAAGTTTTCTGATATGGATGAAACGGTTGTGTTGTCTAGGCCGAAGGATGTTTCATTGTCGTACCCATTATTATCTGTGTCTATTTCCATGTCATTATCAAAATTGTCTACATAATTTGAGTTATTCAATTTTGTTAGTGGGACAGATAGCTTTTTAAAGTAGTAGGATTCATAGTTAACGTTAATCTTGCACATTTATTTTTCTTTTTTTTTTTTCTTTTGGATTTGATTTTGATAAGCTATATGTTATAAATTAAAAGACTCTTGGGGTTTAAGATGTTTTTAAGATAATATGAATAATATTTTCTTTATATATCAAAAGCTATACATCTTTTGTTATTATTATCATAATAATATATGAATTTGTAAAGTGAACAATTTCAAGGTATGAAAAATATATAATATTTATCAGTACACTAAAATTCTAATCAATTACAATTGAAAAATTTTATAATAAGCCGATTAAGTTTCAAGATAATAATAATAATAAAGCATTAACCCAAAAAGGTATTGGATAGTGAACTAGCAACCAGATTGTTCAATCTATTGCAAATCACCGTACAATCTAATAGTCACTAAGGCATACTAGCAAATTGTTAAGCAATATCCTAATTTTTTTTTTTTTTGATAAAGAAATCCATTGGTACTAATCACTGTACAAAAAAAAAATAATTGAAACGAAATGTATATATATTTTTTTTTTTTACTCACTAATTAATTAAATACTTTCCCAAAACCGAAATAATAAGCAATGGATTTTTCATCTTTTTTATATATATAAAACACACTACAAGACGACTCTTTTTTCAGACACAATCACACCTTGCTTCAAATTACTGACAACAAAGTTCTTGCTTCCGTATTGTATAAGCTCCTTGATACCCTCAGATTGGTAGGTACCATCGTATATCAAGTCACCAAAGAAGCAACTGATATCGACTGGCAACTCATCCAGATGCTCGTCGTCTTCAGTGCTGTTTTCCAACAAAAGCTTCGGAATCCATGTCAGCTCAACCTCAAACTCATCCTCAAAGCTCAGCTTGTGCAGCTGTAATTCATTGACGCCATACTCCAACGGCTTGACCCACTTCATGTCCTTGCCGATTTCAATCTGCTTGATGGAGTTCTTGGAGGGGAATGACAAGTAACACAGTCTGTTTTCTATGTTTCTTATTTTGAAAGCAGCCTTGATGGGTTCGTAAACAGTTCTGGATCCATCAACCCTGTTGTTCTTGGTGACTTTCACATCAAAGTCCACATTGGAAACCTTGTCCTGGTCAGGGCTCTCAACAACCCACTCACAAGTTTGGGAACCCGTGGAAAAAGTTTCACAGGTCACATTACTTGGTAAGGTGTTGTTCTGGAAAGTGTTCTTTTGTGATGGTAGGTCACGCAGCATGTTGGAAAGCAGCATGTCTGGCTTTGACTTCTTGTAAAACTTGTCAACATTGATGCTTGTGGCTATCATTGTGTGTTTGATGTCCGAATAATTCAAATCATACTTCTCAACAACCCTGTACTTGATTGGTGTTTGTTCTGTGAATGGATCCAAGTTCATGGACAAATAAGAACAGATGATAAATGCAAAAAAGAGTATCATTGTGAAGTAGTAGTTTAGCTTAGAAATGAACGGTATCAATGGCAATGATATGGCAAAGGCAGAGTATAGCATTATTCCAGTTACTTGACCCAAGGATTTATAGCTCTCAGTGACTGATTGGTGCAGGGCCGTTAAAACCAAAACACTGGAGTAAGTCACAAACAAGGTCAACAGAGGAACTGTTATCAAGAATTGCATCCACCAGTCACCAAAGATTGGAGCATTGGTCTTGTCCAAAAACTCTTGGTCCTCTTCATCTTGGTGTAAATAGTCATCTGTGTTTATGTTATCATCGTGGTTTTCCCCAATTGAGTTGTAGTTAGAGTTTTCATCAGCACTGGTTACATTAACCAAAACCTCTGTTTCCTCATCAGTTTCAATGGGCTTTTCAGAATGCTTTGTAGGATCAAACAACACTCCCATCAGGGAAGAAAGACTGAATGCACAGTACATCAATGTGATGATGTATATGTAAGTGCCTGTGAATCCTGACTTGATGTTCTTGATGGTCTTTGATAGCAAAAACAGCCACAGTCCACAAGTTATTTCCAAAGTGGCTATACTCTTGAATCTGTAGCATCCCTTGAACACTGCTCTGATCAAGAAGGAGTTCAAAAGCAAAAATTCAGAAATCAAGGCTATCAATGGAATATAAAATGTTCTTGATACCAGCATTGGGTTCTTAGCATTCAAAAGAGTCTTGTATGATGCACACATGATCACAGTGGAGACCAATATTGAAAGCAAAGGCTTAATCCAGTGCAACACATTAAGAGTTAAGCCATTGACGTTCCATGAAATGAATAACAAAACAGGAAACAAAACCAACAAAACCATGTTCAACTCGGTGAATCTCTTGCAGTTGAATGCATAGAACTTGCCCAGGAAGTCAAAATAAACTGCTCTGTTGTCCACGTTCTCCTGATCAATGACATCCTCATTCATGGCCATGTTGCTAACCAGCAGGGAACACACCTTCAGCATGGAGAACACACCGTACTTGGTGTCATACTTGGTTGAATCAAACAATGTGTGGTAAAATCTTCTATTCTTGAAGAAACTTATGTCCCAGCCAACCAGCTTCTCCTCATAAACCTTGTAATCAGTCTCACTGGATAGCCATCTGGACAGGAATCCAAACTGGAAGATGGAGTTCCCAAAGGCTAGGCCGCTGGACCCAACGTACTTCTTGAACAGATTGGCTGTTTGGATGTTGCTTGTACGGAACAGGATTGGTTTGCCCACATGGCCACCTCCGGAAACACCCTCCAAGTTCAAGAAGAAACCTGTCTTTCTCAACCAGGGGTGGTTCTGCATGTATGCAGTGGCCCCCAGAAGACCGAATTCCTCATTGTTGTTGAAGTTGAAAATAACGTCTCTCTTCAGACCCTTGGTTCTCATCAACTGCTTCAACAGAGCAAGCAAAGTGACCGTGCCGGTGTTGGCGTCATTCTTTCCATACCCAATAGGAACTGAGTCAAAGTGGTTGGATATCAACAACGCAGGAAGAGATGGGTTGGTACCGTGCACCTTCACAAGGATGTTATCGGACTCATAGGAGACAACTATTGTTTCTTGGGATTTTGGATTAAAAACATCCTGCTGCTTGAAAAGAAGTCTTCTGGGATCCGAGTCAATTGTTATTTCTCTGGAAATGTCGATGTTTTCGTTTTCGATGATCTTGGAAACCTCAGATAAAATGTGGTCATGGACTTCAGCATTGAAGTGGGACGAATAAGGGTGTGGCTTCTCTGTAATGATCTGTAACTGACCCCATGAGTAGTCAACTAGTTCCTTCAGTTCCTTGTTTGATTTATGGTCAATGACACTTAAGTCCTCCCTTTCCATTGAGAGGATGTTGAACACAACGAAAAGAATGGAGAAAAGAGTAAGTATGGATACACTTACACTCTTGAATCTCAGCAGATCCTTAAGTTTGGTTTTAAGTTTGTGTGTGATAACCATGTTGGAATACCAATGTTTTGGGGGTTTACGCTATTGTTAAGTTCATCTAATGATATAACACATAGAGTTACTGTTACATGTTCAAAGATATCTGCCTTTATTAAAAATTTGTTTATTTTTTCGCTTTGAAGGGCAGCCTTAAAAAAAAAAAAAATAAAGGATACCCAAGGTCATTTTGGCTGTTAACTCCGGAACACAGGATGATCACATAGAGCCTAGGGATATGTAGCAGATGAAAGAAGGTTGGGTAATCTATACTCAAACATCCCCATGATTCTTTGCTCTTCAACTGCTTTGTTTGTTTTGCTATCTTTGATACAGTATACTAGAATTATTCAATGTCATCATGTGTGCTTAAAGCATCATCAATTTTTTCTTATCTTTGAATATTTTGTACATTCGTTGATAAAAATTTATAACATCATTTACCCCAACACACACAAAAAATTTTTTAATTTCCTATTTCGTTTACTTCCAGGTCAATCTATTTTTTTGTGGGAAAAGTGACATCAGCAGCATCGTTCATTTAAAGTTTTCAAATTCTTTTCCAAAATAATAGGAAAAAGCTCTGAAAACCAAAAGTCATTAAAGACCTTACACAACCAAACATTGAAGAAAATAATCATCAAAATGAGCTCAAAAGCTGATCCTACCGAACACTTCCCAAAACCAAAGAACGACCTGATTCTAAGAGCCGCTTTGGGCCAAGAAGTCGAGAGACCTCCTTGTTGGATCATGAGACAGGCTGGTAGATACTTGCCTGAGTACCACGAAGTGAAGGACGGAAGAGACTTTTTTGAAACCTGCAGAGACGCTGAAACTGCCTCTGAAATCACCATCCAGCCGATCAGAAGATACAAGAACCTTATTGATGCAGCCATCATCTTTTCTGACATATTGGTTATCCCCCAGGCCATGGGAATGAAGGTTGAGATGCTTGAGGGAAAGGGTCCCCACTTCCCAGAACCATTGAGAACTGTTGAGGATGCCCAAAAGGTGCTGGACTACCACGTTGATGTTCTTCATGAATTGGACTGGGCCTTCAAGGCCTTGACCATGACCAGAAACAAGTTGGATGGTGAAGTCCCACTGTTTGGGTTTGTTGGTGGTCCGTACACTCTTTTGACATACATGGTTGAAGGAGGTGGCTCCAAGATGTTCAGATTTGTCAAGGAGTGGATCAACAAGAGACCTGAGTTGTCCCACAAGATTCTTGACAAAATCACCACTGTTTCCATAGAGTTCCTAGCCCAGCAAGTTGTTGCGGGTGCCCAAATTCTTCAAGTTTTTGAATCATGGGGTGGTGAACTAGGAAGTGAGGACTTTGATGAATTCTCCTTGCCTTACTTGAGAAGAATCTCCAAGGAGCTTCCTTTGAGATTGAAGGAGTTGGGTGTTAAGGACAAAATCCCATTGACCATCTTCAGTAAGAACTCTTGGTACGCCCTAGACAAGCTATGTGACTCTGGATACGACACTGTTGGTTTGGACTGGTCCTGGGATCCTAAGGAGGCTGTCAAGATCAACAACGGTAGAGTCAACTTGCAAGGTAACTTGGACCCAGGTGTCATTTACGGCTCCAAGGAAGTCATCACCAAAAAGGTTGAAAGAATGATCAAAGGCTTTGGTGGGGGTAAGAAAAACTACATAGTCAACTTCGGCCACGGTACTCACCCATTCATGGACCCAGAGCAAATCAGATGGTTCCTAGAAGAGTGCCACAGAGTTGGCTCTGCCTAAAAAAAAAAGAGTATACAATGTGCTCGTTCTTTTATTTTCGGTCTGACATATAAAACTATGAATAGTCTTTGTTGTTGATTCACATCTCATGTATATATATCTGAATGGTATTTTTGTTTTCTTTTTAAATTTGAAAAATTGGATAAAATTGAAAGTTACTATGGGAAAAACCTGTAACAATCTACTTGGAGTCTTTCGTCCTATTTTTCCTCTCTTTTTTTTTTTTTTCTGAAAAATCATAAAATCACTCTCATTTTAGACATCAGAGGCTATATAAGGTCAAATATGAATGAAACCAAAGAATTTGCACTTCATTATAGGCCATGGCTGAGATCTCTAAAGCTTCATATATCAAAAAAGATAGCTTGTACATATTTGATCTGAACACCAAGATCGTCAATTCCCTGAAAAACTTCACCACAGATGTTGATGCGGTTGAAATACAGCAATACACCTCACAGGACAACGTTCAATTCAATCCTACGAAACCTAAAGACTCAATAAACTTTTGCAGTACATGTAACACTGAAATCGAGGGCAGAGAACACTTCAAAAGCGACTCACATAACCAAAACCTGAAGAGAAGCTTGAAAAATGTGGTTGACACCAATGACGACAGCGATGAAAGCATATCTGGGTCTGATGATGGTTCTGACGATGAACTGGAAACAATTGAGGAGGATGATGAAATCAACATCAAGCCCAGTCAAACGCCATTTCATCTATTTGAGTCTGACATGCTATCCGGTGTGAACGAAGGAAAATTGTTTGCTGGCTACAAGTGTCTTTTCAACAAGGACCTTGACCCTGTGATTCAACTGAAAACAAACATTCCAAACTCCATTGATGGGAAATCTGCTGTTTTCATGATAGGTGGGGGTCACTTTGCAGGCTGTATAGTTTCACATAACAGATTAAAAAATCAGACTTATAATAAGAAATCCTCGTTGAGTCTGAATGCACAGCAAGTGAACCTACTGAAGCAAAAGAGTTTCCACAGATACACCACAAGAAGAAAGCAAGGTGGATCGCAGTCAGCCAATGACAGTTCAGGAAGTGTTGCGCACTCTGCAGGTGCCTCAATTAGAAGATACAATGAGATGGCACTTGAGCAAGAAATCAAAGAGCTGATCAGGACATGGGAACCTGAATTGAAGGATTGTGAACACATATTCATAAAGGCAAATGTTAGAAACAGAAAGATTCTTGTGAACCCAGACAGTTGCTTGAAGCCAAGGGATCCTAGATTGATGGCATTGCCCGTTAACACACGTAGACCAACATCTTCTGAATTGAAGCGATCTTGGGCTGAATTGACATACTTGAAGATCATTGATGATCCCAAAACTGACTTGAAGATACAAGAAGAAAAGGAGAAAAAACTGAAAGAAATTGAAATGCTGAAGAAATCAAAGGTCCAAGTAACAGCACAGGCTTCAAATGAACAAGCAGAGCTTTCTGAAGAGGAAAGACAAAGTGATGAAATCTTAGGCTTCATAAAAAGGTCCAAGATCCCTGCATTAGTAGCACACATCAAAAAACACAAATATGACATCAATCAGCCATTAAGGCCTGAAGACAGGTATCAGGGCATGACACCATTGCACTATGCATCTCAAAGCGGACAGAAACAGGTCGTATACGCCCTGTTAACAACCCTGAAATGCGATCCTACGAAGCAAAACGTGTTTGGGAAGACTGCGTGGCAACTTGCCAAGGATGAAACAGTCAAGCATCAATTCCAGCTGGCCAGACACAAGCTAGGTGAAAGCGGGATTGATTGGGAAAGTGCAAAGGTTGGCCAAGCCTTGAGCAAAGAGGAGATCCAGGAAATAGAGGCCAAGACCAAGCATGAGGAACACGAGATTGTTGAGGAAGTCATGCAGAAGGAACTGGAGAAGTTGAGACTACAAAAGCAAGAGGAAAGAAAAAACGATAAAAAAATAGGCGGCAATGCAGAACTCCAAACCATGGAGGGTATGACTGAGGAACAAAGAAGAGCTTACATGAGAGAAGTTCGAGCAAGAGCAGCAGAGGCCAGAATGAAGCGTTAGTGTCATTTGATTTGAAAAAAAAAAAAAAAAAAACCAAAAATGGGGTATCTACAATGTATATATTATTTTTCTAAGATAAATGTTATATCATCCCTCTTGATGTTGTTCAGCACAGGGTCAAGAAGCTTGTGTTCCTTGTTGTGGTAAAGATCGAAGTGTCTGAACCCCTTGAAGCACTGTTTCATGACTCGCTGCTTATCAATCTTTTCCTTGTCCTGAATTTTTTGTATCAATGTCTCTGCCTGGTTTCCAGAAATGAATGTATTCAGTTTTATTTCTACATCATCTTCAACTTCATCTTCCATGCCATGCGGGACTTGTCCATCACCTAAACAATCACAAATCAAGTCATGGGTGTTACTTCTAGTATTCTTTTTGATTGTGAACAAATCCTTTAAGTCCTCTGAGGTGAATATATCCGAGTTGTTTTTTTTATTTTCATGTTTGCTGTTATCTGTTTGATCGTTCAATATCTTCTTTGATAAGTTAATCTTAGTGACTTGTCTTTGAAGAATCTTTTCATCAATCATGCCTGCAGTGACCAGTCTGTATATGAAACACTCCTTCTTCTGCCCGTCTCTGTGGACTCTCCCCATGGCCTGTTGGTCAATGGCAGGATTCCAATCATTGTCAAATAATATCAACCTGTTCCCACCAATCAAGTTAAGCCCCATCCCTCCAGACTTGGCAGATAGCAAGAAACACTTAACATGAGGACTTGTGTTGAAGTCCTTGACCAGCCCCGGTCTCTCCTTCCCTGAAATGGATCCATCCAGTCTCACAAAGGACATTCTGTGTTTATATTTCAGGAGATCTTGGATAATGTCCAGAGTTTGTGTGTAATTGGAGATGATCACCATTTTGTCGTTTGTTATAGATATCTCCTTCAGAAGAGCATCCAGGACCCTTAATTTGCCACTATCCAGCTCAGAACCTCCCTGATGAGAGGTGGACATGACTCTTTCCAAGTTGCTCTGGTAATAACTATCAGACTGTAAAAGCTTTGGAGTGTTACAGATTTTTTTCAATAGAGTGATCAGTCCCAGGGAGAAGGAAGGAGTTGAAGCAACACTAGATGAGTTTAAATCACTCTTGTTCAGAATCTGTTCACTGATCAGAAGTTGGTTTTCAGTTGGCTTACAAAAGATAATGTAGTCTCTCTTTGAAGGTAAAAACTTATTCAGGATGTCATTGGTTCTTCTTAAAATGAATTTCGAAGTTTCGTTTATTAACTCCTCTGATTGTTGTTCTCCCAACTCTACTATTTCCTTTATGTATCTGGACTCAGTATTTCTTGCTCTTGTAATAGGAACTATGTAGTTTTTTTTAAATGAATTTGCAGTGCCAAGGATTCCAGGATTTAAAAAATCACAAATGGTGAAAAATTCATTCAAGTCGTTTTGAATTGGTGTACCAGTTAGTAAGATTTTCCTTTTAAAATCCACGTTTTTCAAAATCTGTAATATCTTGGAATTATTGTTTTTAAGTTTGTGTGCCTCATCGCAAACTAGCAAGTCTATCTTTTCGGAAAATGTATCGAGCTCAAAGATACTTTTCAATGACAATATCTTTTCATAACTTATGATACAAACTTGATAAACTTTCTGCAGATTTAAAAATGACTCGAAATCCTTCCTGTCATTTTCAGCAGCGTTTGATCCTGATCTTGTTTGCAAAGTCTTTACACCAACTTTATTTCCAAGCCATTTTTTGAACTCTGTCCTCCAATTATTAATTAATGTTACAGGACAAACAATCAATACCTTTTTGATTTCACCAGTTTCATTCATTCTATTGTTTATCAACTTGGCTGCGGGTGATTGTTTCAGTAAGGTCCAAATCAATGTTATCGACATCAACGTTTTCCCCAACCCCATTTCATCAGCCAAAAGGCATCCGGATATCTGAGGAGAAACAATGTTCATAACACAATTGTACATGAACTCCACACCTTGTCTCTGATGTGGTCTTAAGATTTGAGCCAGAAGAGGATCAACAACAACATCAACGTCCGTGTATTCATTTTGCTTTCTCATCACCAATGCATTAGGAATTTTCTCCTTGTCAAACAGTGGCTTTCCTGGAAGGACCTTTGATTGCTTGTATTCCTCCATTTTCTTCAAGTTGTTTTTCTTCACAGGAACAACAAACTTATGATCAAAAATGGACTTATCAACCTTGGTTTTCTTGATGAACTGGATTTCGTCATTTGAAGTGTCCACTGTGTCTGATAAATTGGCTTCAAATGAACTGTTGGCCAAGTCATGTGACGTGTTTGTCTTATTGACTTTCATGTTCAGCACTTCATTTGCACGCTTGATGTCCTCGTCCATGGTCAGGTAATGTGAAAATTGAAATTCAAAGTTGCCGTAATGCCCAATGTATGTGTCGTTGTTGTCTATAAGATTCAATGATGCAATGAAGTTTCCGGTTTCTGAGTTATAAACTTTGAGCATCAGTTTTTTATGAGATTGGAAGTCATATGTTGTATCTGAGGATGATAGAATAATACCATACCCATCCAATCCCCAACTTTTGTTTTTTTTGTTAGTTTTTTTTCTATATAGTACACTGCATATTTTTCTTTCCTGGGAGTTGTTAGAAGATGGAGAATCGTCAGTTAGATCTATAGTTCTTTTCACAGCTAATTTGGATTGACTGTTTAATGTAAAGCCATTATTTAATGGTTTCCTATACGCTAGTTTACTATCACCAGTGTCCTTTTTTTTCTGTGGAGGAACAAAGGGACTTGTTAAAGAGTTCATTCCTATATAATGTGTTCTCTTTATATAAGGTTCGTTGCTTGGTTTTGAGATTTAATAATCTTTGTCTCCATTTGTTTCTTCAAGATTCATGATGAGACACGAAAAAAAAAAGTCAAATGTTTAAAAATGTGTGTTTTAGCTCTTTTGGGTAATTCGTGGGTTTTTTTTTTTTTTGGAAATAGCCGCAAATTGTTCCCAAAAAAAAAAATATGTATATTCAAATTTGCGTGAAGAAAATATTTGGTGATGTTTTTCATTCGGATATAAGCAAACATCATGAGTTACCAAAGTACAATCTATAAAATTGGATTCAACTCTGAACAACAAATAATAGTTTTAATGCATTCATCAGAAAGCCAAAATATATAATACACCAACAAGGCAAATTAATCATTTGTTCAAGCATTCTAAAAGGTTGCATTCTTTGAAGCGAAATTAAGTGTAATATTATTTTAATTGCACATCTCATAAGACTTGGCAAAACCAAAAAAAAAAAAAAAAAAAAGCTGTATTCGTGATATAACTCATTACTTTCGTTTATCGAAACTTATCAGTACTATAAACAAATAAAATAACCATATACGTTAACTTTTCGATAAAAAGGAAGTACAAAAACACTTAAATGGCTTCAAATTATTGGTACATGTTGTTAATAATACCTTTGATAGGAACATTCCTGCTCAATCTGTTATTCACCAAGGTGATCTTACAAAGTACACGTACTCAACAATCTCAAAAGCCTAAAAAGGTCATAGTATTTCTAGGATCTGGTGGGCATACAGGTGAAATGCTCAAGATATTGCATACTTACAAAGAAACTCTTAAACACAGCAGTATTGTGGTGCTTTACTCAGAGGAGAACTCACTTGCTAGATTTAAATTACAGTTTCCAGATATCAAGAATGTCAAATTTCACATGATAGGAAAGGCAAGGGAAGTTGGTTCTGGCAAAATAAGCTCCATCAAGAGTATTGTCTACACTTTACTAAGTGTTGTTGACATAGTCATTAAGGATATGAATTATTTTGTAGTTGATCATAAGCGTACGTTGATTCTTCTGAATGGACCAGGAAGTTGTGTTTTGTTATCAATGATCTTCCAATTCATCAAATTCATAACAATAAAAGATTATAAACACATAAAAATCGTCTATGTAGAGAGTTTGGCAAGATGTAACAAACTGAGCATGACAGGTCTGATAATATACTACTTGAAATTTGCAGATGAATTTTTAGTACAGTGGCCTGAAATGTTGAAAAGCTATCCATATGCCAAATCATATGGAATTCTAGTATAAGCATTTTAAATTTTTTTTTTTATTATTTTTTTCATTAGCAGATATATAAAAGAAAAAAAAAACAGCAAAGATTGATTATCTAATCAACATATCGGTCTCTGATTTTTTTATTTGTTATTTATAAATGTCATTAATATTTATTGTCTGGAGTTGATGATGTCAACGAATTCAGGCTTTAAGGAAGCACCACCGACTAAGAAACCATCAACATCGGCCTTGTCCTTGAAGGAAGCAGCATTGGCACCGTTGGCGGAACCACCGTATAAGATTCTGACCTTTTGGGAGATTTCTTCACCTAACTTTTCCTTTAAGAAGTCTCTGATTTGCTTGTGGGTTTCTTGAGCATCTTCTGGAGTAGCAGCTAAACCAGTACCAATGGCCCAGACAGGTTCGTAGGCAATGACAACTGAGTCCCAGTCTTCCTTGGATAACTTGGCAATGGTTGGCAATAGTTGCTTCTTACAGACATCTAAGGTGATACCGGACTTTCTTTCTTCCAATAATTCACCAATACATAAGATAACCTTGACACCTTCGTCAATGGCGAACTTGGTCTTTTCAGCAATCAATTCGTCATCTTCTCTGGCAACAACGGTTCTTCTTTCGGAATGACCCAAGATGGTCCATTCGATACCAATGTCCTTCAAGAAGGCAACGGAGGTTTCACCGGTGTAGGCACCAGCAGCCTTGGTGTAGGTGTTTTGGGCACCGATCTTGACTTGAGGAGCCTTCTTGTTAACAGAGTTGGCGTAGTCTAAGTAGACAGCTGGAGGACATAAGACGACTTCGGTGTTTTCAGCTAATTTAGCTTCGTTTAATCTTTCGATAATAGTCTTGATAGAGTCTTTGGAACCGTTTAATTTGAAGTTACCACCAACGAAGAAAGTTCTAGCCATTTTGTTAATTTGTTATTTATAGAGTTGTTATAAAAATATAAAGTATATATATTTTTGATCTGGTTTATATCTTGATTTTTCTAACAATATATACTTGTCCAAATCATAAACTAAAAGAAAATATTTGTAAATGGAATGAAATAGTAAAAATTCATTTAAAGCTTTATATTACTTTGTATATATAGATGTGAGTACATTCTGCTAAAAAGTAAATATATCTAAGTGAAGTTCCACTAGGTTGAATTTTCTTTTTTTTTTTACACATGTATTTCTTCTTTGTGCACATGAAATATGGTCATATGTTTTTTTTTCTACACACCAAACATAAGTGTTAGTGGTATTTAGAGTGGAAAGGGTTATTCTCTTTTTTGTTTTTTTTTGGGTACAGAAGTGAATATCACGTTATAGCGTGACACTAGCTTTGTGAGTTTGCACGTGATGCTTACCCTTTTGGGACATGTGTGTACATGGGAGCAAAAAAAGGCAAAGTACGAACAAAGTAAACATCATGTGTCCCAAAAGGGTAAGAACCGAAAATTGCTTTTTTTGTTTGTTTTCCTTTACTTCCCTTCCATTTGAAATATTTGAAAAATGAAAAATTTTCCTTAAGCGACAAAAAAAATAGTAAAGAAAAATTTTCTTACTTAGCATGAATATCCTATGTCCTTTATATTTTTTATAGTACAAAGTTATTAAGATCGTAATCTACTATTAACTCATTATTTTAATCTTAATTTATTTTTTTTTATCATTGAAAAGATTATTAATATTCATTTATTTGATTTACTCATTCGGTTTAAAAATCGTTAAGACTTAATAATCAAATATATATTACATTCATTTTGTATGTAATGTTAAGTTTAGTATAATAAGTAATAAACCAGTATCAACATATTATTACTAATCTTAACATTACATACAACAATATGTCTGAAGAACAAGTCCAAAAAGCCACTGAAAATGTTGCTAACTTGCACCTTGATGAAGTCACTGGTGAAAGAGTCTCTAAGTCTGAATTGAAAAAGAGAATGAAACAAAGACAAAAGGAAGAAGAAAAAAAAAAGAAAGCCGCTGCCGCTCCTCCAAAGCCAGCCTCTAAGAAGAAGGCCACTGATGCATTTGCTGACTTATCTCCTTCCCAATACCACGAAGCCAGAACAAGACAAATTTTGGAATTCAGAAACAACGTCGACTCCAAGGTCAACCCTTACCCTCACAAGTTCCATGTTTCCATCTCCATTCCTGAATTTAAGAAGAAGTACGCCCATTTGAAGAGAGGTGAAACTTTGAAGGAAGAAAAGGTTTCTGTTGCTGGTAGAATTCACAACAAGAGAGAATCCGGTTCCAAGTTGAAGTTCTATGTCATCAAGGCTGACGGTGAAGAATTACAAATCATGTCTCCAGCTCAAGACTATGCCGGTGATGAAGACTCTTACTCCTTTGATCACGAGGTCCTTAAGAGAGGTGATATCATTGGTGTTGAAGGTTACGTTGGTAGAACCGAACCTAAGAAGGGTGGTGAAGGTGAAATTTCCGTCTTCGTTTCCAAGATCATCTTATTGACTCCTTGTTTACACATGTTACCTACTGATCACTTTGGTTTGAAGGATCAAGAAATGAGATACAGAAAGAGATACTTGGACTTGATCATGAACAACAAGGCCAGAAACATCTTTAAGACCAGATCTAAAATCATTTCCTACATCAGAAAGTTCTTGGACAACAGAGACTTCATTGAAGTTGAAACTCCTATGATGAATGTCATTGCTGGTGGTGCCACTGCCAAGCCGTTCGTTACTCACCACAATGAATTGAACATGGATATGTTCATGAGAATTGCTCCTGAATTATTCTTGAAGGAATTAGTTGTCGGTGGTATGGACAGAGTCTATGAAATCGGTAGACAATTCAGAAACGAAGGTATTGATTTGACCCACAACCCTGAATTCACCACCTGTGAATTCTACCAAGCCTATGCTGATGTTTACGACTTAATGGACATGACTGAAATCATGATCTCTGAATTGGTCAAGGAAGTCAATGGTACTTACAAGATCCAATACCACCCAAATCCAAACAACGAAGAAGAAGTCATGGAATTGGACTTCTCCAGACCTTGGAAGAGAATCAACATGATCGAAGAATTGGAAAAGATCCTAGATGTCAAGTTCCCAGCTGGTGACCAATTACACACCAAGGAAACCAACGAATTCTTGCAATCCGTCTTGAAGAAGCAAAACTTACAATGCTCTCCTCCATTAACCAACGCCAGAATGTTGGACAAGTTGGTTGGTGAATACTTGGAAGACCAATCCATCAACCCAACCTTCATCTTCGGTCACCCTCAAATGATGTCTCCTTTGGCTAAATACTCCAGAGACCAACCAGGTTTGTGTGAAAGATTTGAAGTCTTCGTTGCCACCAAGGAAATTTGTAATGCATACACTGAATTGAACGATCCATTTGATCAAAGAGAAAGATTTGAAGAACAAGCCAGACAAAAGGATCAAGGTGATGATGAAGCCCAATTAGTTGATGAAACCTTCGTCAATGCCTTGGAATACGGTCTACCTCCTACCGGTGGTTGGGGTTGTGGTATCGATAGATTAACCATGTTCTTAACTGACAGCAACACCATCAGAGAAGTCTTGCTATTCCCTACCTTAAAGCCAGATACTTTAAACAAGAGTTTAAATGAATAAGCTTTGTTAATATTAAATTTTAATATATAGATATATCATTATTTTTTAATTTTTTTTTTTCTTTTTTTTCTCAAATTTTTGATAGGTCTCCGTTTCTTCTTAGTTTTATAACTTGCTCATATGCAGGATCTCTTGGTGACTGCACTGGCTTTAAATTTTTGAAATCTTCTGGTATGTCATAAGTTGCATCTGAATCAAAACTAGTCAATAAATCACCACATGCTACAAACTCAGGCTGGTTAACAGTACCTGTTCTATTAAACAAATTGAAATCAGCAACATCCTTGAAAAAATCTTGTATGGTTTCATTTAACTTCAATTTTGGTTCCCAATTTTCTATAGGCTTTTTGTAGCCAATCCCCACTAAAAAAGCTTCAGAAGATGTTGCTCTACTGCTTCTTGGCTTTGCTATGTATATCTTATCAAAGAAGTTTCTGCATATGGCATACAAATGATCACAATCCTTGCCTCTGAAAAGCTTCACAACAAATTTTCCTGTTCCTTCCTTTAATATACAACAAGCCAGTTGCAATGCCGCCAAAATCAGCTGATGTTGAATGTACTCATCCAAGTCATGAATACCAGTCACATCAGGAGCTCCGTCTGAAATCACTAAGTCTGCCTTTTCGTTTCCAAAAATGGAAAGTATGCTTTTGAGAGTTGATGGGGCTGTGATGTCTGCTTTCAAGCATGTCACATTCTCAATTGGTGTCATTGATTGTAGATCTACAGCAACGATCTTTTTTCTTTCATCTATATTCCCCGTGTCTGGAAACATTCTTGTGGACAAAACCTGGGACCATGAACCAGGCGCAGCACAGAGATCAACTACTTTGTTAACATCATCAGATAAAATGTTGAACTCTTCGTCTATTTGAAGAAGCTTGTAAGCAGACCGGGCTCTGTATCCTTCTTCCTTGGCTTTTCTGTAGTACACGTCTCTTTTATCTTTACTATTCTGTCCCATTTATATAAATATGTATAGTGGTATTGGTTATGTTACCTTGGTTCTGGCAAGATAATTCATTGAAACATGTTTAAATTCTTTTTTATTTTTATTTTTTTTTTCATGTATATTTTACAAGTGTTCATGGTAGCGTCATTCTCATTCTCATTTCTTGATTATCACTGACAGAAAAAAAAAATTTTTTTTTTTTTTTTTAATTTCTTGAACGGATCTTCATTTCAAAATTCAAAAAGATTTAAAGATATTTCATATTAACTCATTAAAGTTATAAAGCATATAATAAGTATAACATAAACCCAATTAGAACCCATAATACTAAGGATGTTCAAAAATGGAATCAAAAATTTGAATCAAACAAGATTCAACTCAAACATCACCAACTTGGCAATTCCAACCAAGTCAATGATTGAAAAGTTTGTATACACTAAATCATTACAATCAGCAACCGTCAACTCGTTGAAAGCAGAAGTAGACAGATTATATCCTAAAGACGCCACATACACTTCAGAAAACATTCCTTTCAACATAAAAGCACTATACTATCACCCAAGAATTAATGCCAAAACACACAACGAAAAGGTAGCAACATTAACATTCAAATCATATGAAAAAGCCAATTTACACTTCATGGCAGACTTTGCCATGAGAGCTGGGTTTTATGCTGGATGTGTTTTGGGTGAGCCATTGAAGCTAGAAACTGAAAGAATGCTGCGTACTTACAACAAGTCCCCTTTCGTGCATTCCAAAAGTAAACAGAACTTTTACAAGTTAACCAGAAAGATCCAGATTGATGTCTTCGACACTGCTCCTGAAGCTTTGGACTTATTACTGGCCAACATAGTCAAGTACGCAAAGCCTGGTGTGGCTTTGGAGGTTGAGAACTATACCAAGCAGACACTGGAAGGAAACTTCATCGAATGCTTGCCTTCAAACAAATACATGGCCTCAGCTATGAGCAAGGACCCATTGTTCAGACACGTCAAGCCATTGGCTGAATCCGAGTTGTTTTTGCAATTCTCCAAAAACAGCAACATCAAGCTAAACAAGGACTTGAAAGAGGAGAAGAAACCAGATGCCATCGAAGCCAAAAAGGATGTTGCCGAAACCAAGAAACAAGAAGAATGAATGATTAAATAAAGTTAAATATATA